>CM076584.1:1137478194-1137608007 GCA_034641835.2 Pinus albicaulis
GACTTGGAATACAAAGATATCCATCAGGATACAAATATTATATTAGATAGTATGATGAATGATTAGATAGATCTTGAATGTTACAAATGAGGCCTGATTCTATACCTATGTAGGTGCCTCTTCACGAAAGGTTGTGTATTCTCAGACATGCCCTTTCATCCTAATTACTAATTAACTAATTAATCATTATTTACACTATTTTATTCATTACATTGGATACCAAATTAAGCGAACAAAGTTCCTTCTCAAGTTAAATACTCCAAAAGACTTGGAAATTTACAAAGATATCCATGAGGATACAAATATTGTATTAGATAGTATGATGAATGATTAGATAGATCATGAATTTTACAAATGAGACCTGATTATATACCTACACAGGTGTCTCTTCACGAAAGGTCATTTCTTATTAGACATGCCCTTTCAGCCTAATTACTAATTAACTAATTAATCATTATTTACACTATTTTATTCATTACAAAAAAGAACCAAATGCACATTTCCACTCTACTCGCAAGAAATAGAGAAGCTATACATTAATAAATGCATAATATTTCAAAGAAACTTTTTAATTTCCATAGAACATATGAATTCACTATCGATTTAAAAAAAAAAAAAAAACTTTAAAAAGTTACTTTGTTGTTGCAACAAATCACTAGGTATTATTTTCAACATTTCCTTCTCCACTTCAAATATAAGATAATTTTTAAAAATATATTATTTTTCCTTAATAATATTATTTTTACATATTTTAAATTAACTTAATCGCCAAAAAAATGATAAACACGAAATTAATATCTTTACATTATTTATTTAAACAATTATTTAGATTACAAACTAAATTTACAATAAAACATTAAAAGATTAAATTATAAATTTACAATAAAACTTTAAAAGATTGTAAATGTAAACCTCAACAGGTGTATAAATTTAAACGTTAGCTAGGCGGGTGTATAAATTTAAATCTCTAGTTTGAATTTTTTTTAAGCGGGTTTTCAAATTTGAATTTTTTTGAGCCGGTTTTAAACGAGAATGGCATACATTGTATGGTATGTATATCTTATAGCGAGTCGATGAAGATGACGCGGAGGCGGAGGGATCTAGAGGCTCGTCGGCGGTAATAGGAAGCGATCGGATCTCAGGGTTCGTTCCACGGTAACCGGAAATCCCTCTATGCCCATGGTTGCATATTGATGTGCTTTGTCTATATACAGGATTTAGAGGTATGCTGTATGTATGGGGAAAAACTTATTCCCTGGGCTATACATTATTAAATGTGGTTGGGCATATACCACCCACCATTAGATTCGGTGGGCAGTATATGCCCCACCACATTTAGAACATATAGCCCAGGAAATAAGGCTCGTTGTATGTATGGTGGGATGTATTAAAAGGTCATTAGCCTTGGAAATAAGGTCAATCCCACTAGTACACAAACCCACACCATGTTTGTAATTAACCACTTCATAACGTACCACTCCATGTAATGGAGTAATGAGCATTAACTCGAGCCATTAACTGCACATACTATCCTGAGTATCGATATCTAAACCCCTAGTGATTAGACAGTACCAAAATATCTGAGATCTGAAATTTCAAAAAAATAAACTCCCCGGTGTCGGGATTTTTTCCTGGCCTACCGAGTTTCTGTTGTATCTGCCGGAAAAAGTTCTTATTCCCCCATTACCTCACTGGCTCCTTTAGACGTCCACTCCTTGTATCCAATCGTCTCGTAGTCACAGTGAACGAATTGCCTCCAAATTTTTTCCCTTGCAACCCTCTAAAAGAGGACATGACAATAGAGGGAGGGAATGACTATCCAAAACGTGTTGTCATTAAAACTAAATGGGGCAAGTGACGCTTTCAGAGACATCGGGGATAGTTACTGCAGTATGTTAACATCAATTCCATGGCATTGTCTATTCAGTGAGGGAACTGTTAAAAGGTTGGGTTAGCTCATCATCAACAATTTGAGTAAGAAAAGGATTGAATTACAGAAGGCAAAAAAGAAGGAAGCTAGTGGTCCCATAGACTATTTTTAGTCCCGTGGAAGTTAAAATAACATTCATTCATTCATTCATATTATATCACTATCTTGTCCAATTTCATAAAAATATAATAAAATTTTGTAATTTCTATAGTAAAGATTCTATTGCAAACTGTTAATATAATCATCGTTGGTATATCAATACTTGCTACATTAATTTGATGAAGGTTAAGGTTCAAAGGTTATAACAATATATTAAAAAAAAAGGCAAACATTATTATTTATTAAGGTTACAATTATATATATATATATATATATATATATAAAGAAAAAGGGATATTTTAAATTTCTTAAAGTAATTAAAAATAACCCTAAATTCAAAACAAAATAAAAAGAAGATTCTCTGGTAAAAGTGGCATGATTTCATGTTATGGATTATGTAAATTAAAAGGGAATATTCAAGGAAAATATATTAATATCGTTATCAACAAGAACCATGTCAAAAATTACAATAATGTTAATTTAGCAAATAAGTGATTAGTACTAGGATCAAATATAATTAAGAGTAAAGAAGCTTCTTATTTCAAATCATAATACAAGATTAAAAACATGCAAGTAATAATTGATAAATATGAGTGTATATCTCAATTTAGTGTAGCAACTATGTTTAACGAAGAGATTGGCATAATTTTTGGGTAACCTTGGTTTAAAGAATTGGGTATGTTCTTGTTAAACATGGAGAAATTTTTTCTGATGTTTCCTTATAAGAATAATATGATTACATTGCAAGACATGACAATGAAGTCAAAATCAATAATTTCTTCATCATAATATTTTAAGGATATTTTGAAATTGATGCTTCAAGAATTATATATATATATATATATATATATAAAGAGCTTGAAGAAGTCATTTACAATAAAAATGAATATTTTTTTAGTTTAAAAGATCATTCTCACAAACTACTTGCACAAGTTAGGAAGTGTAAAGCTACGAAGCACAAATTATAACAAGAAAAAGAAACTTTTGAGAAGAAACTCAATGAGAGTCTATCATAGGAAGAAGAAAAAAACGCACTTAAAAGACCGTAATAAAAAATTATTAGAACGAATCATGTGTTTAAAAAATGAGAAGTTTGAATGTCAAAATAAAGTTGACTAAGAAAACGAAGAAGCATTACCTCTTAGAAATCACTATCAAAATCTACTCACTCAATTAAGAAACTTTAAAATGATTAAAAATCATTAGAGGAAATATAAGAGCTTATGACAAAATCAAAGTATTCAAATGAAACAACCTAAGTTGATGAAAATGGAACAAACACTTATCCAAATAATATCACGATTCAAAACTATTCCAATCCAATTGAAACAGAGACATACTTGGATGTTTCAGTTCAAACGACAGAAAGTCCAAGAGGAAATCAAGTGATCAACTCAGCAATATCAATACTTGAATTGAATACAAAAACTGCCAAAAGCATGATGAGGGAAAATCAAGTCATAATAAATCATTATCAACATCCTCATCATAAAATCAAAGATCTTAAACAATCAACTGTTAACATCATACAAAAAAGAAACAACAGACTTATGTTCTGAAGACTATTGATGTCAGCACAATTCAACCTTATGATAAGAATTCATCGTAAGTATCCAAAAACCGCAATATTCTACAAATGCTTGATTTAGGATGATTAGATCCCTTCTCAATTCGACAATTGTGTTTATCACTCAGAGGATCATATCAAGACTTGTGTCATCAAAGATGACAACTTGAAGAAGTCTGAATTATATGAATAGGTTACAAGACAAAGAAATAGATGATACATCCTTTCGACAATAAGCTTAGAGGACAAATATTTTCTAAAGGGGAAGAAAATGTTATGGATGTAAGTAATTAATAATTATTAGTATACTAAAGAGGCATGTCTCTAAGGACATGACCATTCCTAAAGGGGCACCCACCTATGTATATATACGAGAACCGCATTTATAACCAACCATATATATATATATATATATATATATATATATATATATATATATATATCCTTAATGGACATCTTCATATTCCAAGTTTTTGGGGGTATTTAACTTGTGAGTACAAACTTTTTTTTGTTAAAATGAGTGTTATGCACTAGCACGAACAAAGGTAATAAACACATTGATGTTCCTAATAACAACAAAAGCACCACTTCCTTAATTGATATCGGTGCCAATGTCATTACTATTATCATTATTGTTACAAGAATATATAATGTACAAGATGATATATGCCAATATTGTCATTATATCATTATATAAACTATGCACAAATAATTCATAATATATATCATAAGGAGTAAACATGAGTACATAAAATATACTTTTAAGGAACTAATGGTTATCAATTGTGGTGCAATGATGCTTGTTATTGATAATATCACCCGTATATGTATAAATATGTGGTGCACTAATTTCTATTTTTTATAGTATAAATATGAGGTGCACTAATTTCTATTTTATAGAAGCACCCTAATGTTTCAATATCTAAATTACACACTAGAGCTTCAAAAATATGATGTACACATCAAAGTTTAGTATAAATATTTGGAAGATGCAATGAATATCAACGTGTAGTGCATTGAATCTTATAATATATAATTGGAAAATTGATGCATTTTTATATAATTGGTGCACTAATGGATATTATCAATATAACCATATTAGGAAAAAAAATCATCCTCTAGAATCTTCGACTACCCAAAATGTTTAGGTATTGTGAAAATCTATTAAAACTTCTATTAAAACATCCACTACCAATATCAAAGGTTTTAGCAGATGTTTTTTCAATAATTTTTCCCAATATTGTAACATTGGAACCCTATGCGATAAGTTGTTTTTGTTATAGTGAATTAAATGGTAGAAGGGAGCAACATCATTGTACAAAACAACAAATTTATGGATTGTGTGATGCCGACTTGTATGGACATCAATCAGTGAAGGTTATGTATGAGTGCATCTTCAACGTTATTAATTGAATATGGATTTAATCCATGAAATTGGCGAAGAATTTGGCTTTGATACCAAATGAAGGAAACAAATTCCTATATATTACAATTTTGATTGATAAGAATTGATAAAATTAATGATATTGCAACAATCCTCATACTAGTATACTTATATGCATTCACTGCTCATGAGGTGAATAAGTGTGCACCCTTTTATCTTTTATTATCTTAATCACTACAATTTATTATTAATATTTATTATTATGTTTGTTACAATAGACCTACTTTACATGTGCCTCCTCGACGCTAAAAAGCTTTGTCATTAGAGTGTTATTGTCATGAACTAAAACATCACACTTCACTAGATCAATACGTAACTTGTAAATTCCTCCTTCCTACACATCTCTAGCCAAAACTTGAGGACGATCCTAGTTGTAGCTCTGATGATGCAAGGTTGATCATCAAAATTCAAGTATACACTACATATTTGTAATAGTTGAAATAGAAATAAGGTTCTTTATCAAATAAGAGATAAATAAAACAACATTCAACTTAAGAGCATCACCTAAAGGCATCTAGAAATATATGAAACATATTTCAATCATTGGATATGTAGCATCAACACCCATATGCATTTTTGGCACTATCTTGTTCGCAATCTATGCTAAAGATCTTCCTGCCAAAGGTCATATGTCTCAATGTTCCATTTTTTGCACACCATCTAACACCGAAAATTTTATTGGTTGAAACATAGGAAACCATATAGAGGAATTCTCAAGTGCATATACTAACTCATCCACTCTAGCAATATTCCCCACACTCCCTACCAAACGCTCATTTTTTTGCTTGCCCTTCCCTTTCTTCTTATCTAGACACTCACTAGTATAGCAACCCTTCTGATGGAACTTAAACCAAGTCACACGAATCAAATCCATTTTATCATGATTGAAATAACATGACTCTTCCTCCTTACCCATCTAGGGAAATAAAACATACACCAATCACTGAGGTATCTAAGGCATTACACCCACAACCGATTAAAAGTCCAAATTTCCCCACTCAAACATAAAAGCATAGTCCAACCACTAAAGTATCCAAAAAACACACTCACAACCTATCATAGGCCCAAATTTTTCTAGGGCATTACACCCATTACATATCACAAGTAAAATTCACCCATCTCAAGCATAATAACACAATCCAATCACTAGAGCATCCTAAGTCTTATACCCACTGAAATCATTTTCACTCCCCTCCCTCTCATGGGTAACTAAATTTTCCATGCCAGGGATGAAAAATTCTAGGCACAACTCACTCCAATCACTAGAGTATCGTGGGAATCACACCAATGAAACGCTCATAGAAACCCACAAAACTCTCATAATCCCTAATGCTTATCTCAAGCACATATTAACTCCACTCACTATAATTTTCTAGGTATCATCCCATTGAGCCATTTTATTCTCAATTACATGTCAAAGATATTTGACTTCTACATAACATAGAAAAAAATTCATCAACAAAGTTGTGATACCATGTGGTAATTTTACATCCACATGAGACACATATCTGCACTCAAAATTATTGTCCTATAACTAAACAAAAACACCACAACACCAATCAAAACTTCAAATATGAATAAACAACAATTTTTAATGGGAAATTCTAAATTCTAAAAATTGCATATCAAGAGATGATATCAGCCTTGCAAATAGTCGTAGAAGTCTAATATACACTAGTAGTGTGAATGTCGTAGACAACAAACAAATATTTGGACTGAAAAATCTATCTTCTCATATACACATATGTAAAATACAACATTTCTCTCAAAGAACTGCAATAGCTTTGCACAAGTATTTGGCATTACTCACACACTAAAAAAAATGGAAGAATGAAAAATCCTAACTAGTGCCCCACCCTCACCTAGTCAAACTTGACAAGTGGGAAGGGTAGTTACAAAATCACATGTTATTATTAACCTTAAAGGTTGTTCTCCGCATCCCAAGGAATATATCCTAGTGGAGTGCCATACCCATGCCTATAATAGTTCTTACACAATTTTACATCAAAATAATACGTCATAATTATAGAGGACCATAGACCAAGGGGTTAGTTCAATTGATTATCACTGTCTCTCCTAGTATAGCACTACACTTATTAATATAATAGCTCTTACATATTATCCATGAAAGTTATATGCCATTATTGTGTAAGAGGAACCTAGCCCAATGGATTAACTCAATTGGTTATCACCAGTGCTTTTAGACATTTGGCTAGTTTTATGCCAGTAGATACCTAGTTCAAATCCACTCGGGTTAGGTGAACAAGCATATGCGAATGAGTTTACTAGGAATTCCATGCACAAATGTGAAAACTCATTTGTGGGGTTTCCTCACGAGATTTCCCACAAGGTTTTCTTTAGAAAAAAACCATGTAAGATGAACCTGCCATAAATTTGTGATAGCTATGTAAGAGAAATCCAACATAGGGGCATAAGGAAATCTTCCCCATGTGGCACAACCATGCTACAAGGAATTTCCTCCAACACATGTATCTTCCATTAATGTGACATCTTCTTAGGAGAAAAACTCGAAAGAACCAAAAAGAACATCAACCACCCCTTGAGGCAATATCTCAACAGTGCCAACCATAGTTGTTGTAATGTTAGGGTACATTACTTGGCTTTTCTCCACATGAAATAATGACACTCATGTTTAATGGTGATGATAAGTGGGGTTCACACTCTTCAACCTCCCCTTGAGGCAATATATCAACAATGATAACCATAGTTGTCACAATGCTAGGGCACATTATTGGCTTTGCTTCGGCTGAAATAATGACACTTGTGTTTAATGGTGACGATAATGGGGTCCACACTCATGAAGGCCCCATAGTTGGGCACTAAGTATGATTTTCAAAAGGCTTCCTAAGAAGTCCTCAATGTCAATTAATGATACTGAGGATAAGCCATTACCATCATAATCTTGTTATAATGAATTCTTATTACTTCTTGGATTTTTAACATGTCAATGCCAATGAAAGTGGTCATGATACACCTACTCTTTGGAATTGATGGTATTTAAAGATTTGTAAGCAAAGTGAGCCTCACTACCATCTTGATTCCACTCTTGCATCTATTGAGGATTATTCCAAATGTAATTATTTAAATTACACTGCAAAACCATTTATTCTCATTACTAAGTGGTTTTTTGCTAATCCATGTACCACAGCAAAAAAAATGAGATCAACTCATAGTTAAGTTCTTTAATTCTACTTAACAAAAAAAATTAATTAAAATATTAAGATAAAGAGGAATAAAGATTAAGATGTTGTAATAAATCAAATTAATAAACACATAATAACTCGCTTGATCTCAATTTATAATAAAATAATGAATTTATTTAATGATTTAAAAACCATAACTTTATTTTACTCTCCTTTTAATAATCTAGTAACCCATTTTCATTGTTGTTTGGTTTTGTTCTTTCATCTTCTTAGCTCCCATGGATAACTCAAGTAATCTCACATTCCCAAGCTGAAATATCAAGGAATTAATGGAGGAGAAAGATTCAAAGTAAGGCAAAGATAAAACAACATTATTTATTCCTCAAATTGAAAAGTAAATTATTCTTAAAAAAATTATTTCATTGATGATTTTCATTGCCATTTGGTGATTTTCTCATGTAACCCTTTCTCTAAATTTCAAAATTATATCAACAAAATGAACATATGTTTACCATTTAAACTTTTGGATTTCCATGATTCTTTTATGTAGTTACCACATAAGAACTATTCATCATTCCTACTTTATTATCAACATACAATGTCAAAGCATAGAATTTGCATCCGCATGTTGCAAAAAACGTTTAACTGTTGCATTTTAATCACTTATGAGATTGTGCTACTAAACTCTTATAAACAGTTAGAATGGTAATAAAAACTATATTAATTGCAAGAACCCAATCCTTTCAGTTTATAATGTATTTAATATAAATTAAATAATTTCACTCACAAAGTGCAATGCTAACATGCAAATTTAGAATTTGAATATAGATTTAGCCATACTTCACATGCAACATTGATAAGAATGATCAAAAGCGATAGAGAATAGTGGCCTTCCTTCGCTTCAACTTCATTAACTTTCAATTACAAATAGATTAATGCGAAGAAAAAACCACTAGAATCGGGTCTTAGTAATTTGATCCTGCTAATGCTAACTAACCAATGCTCCTAATCATTATGTATTTATTTCCTCCATAACAAGGCCCATTGCCTTTCGTTACAAAATATCACCTCAATCACTTAACCCTCAAGCCAATAACTCATACACAGGCACAAATGATACGCACTCGCTTCTCACAATAAGCTCAGTTTCTCCATAATCAACTTGGTTTCCTCCTCAAAACAACAAACCCCCTAGCCTATGAAATTCTTCTTATGTATAAAGTGTTATTTCTCTGTTAGTTTAATCAATTGAATTCATAATATTTAATGTAGCACAACGTGGTGCCCTCTTTTGGTAGTGTCCCTATCTTACCATAATGCAAATCTAATGACACATTTTCTTGTGCACCTCTATTGTCAATTGCCCAACCACCTTACCCCATGGTTCATGAATCAAATTCCCATTTCTCTCTAAAGGCATAAGTTTGATATATGAACTTTTGTTCAATTTACAAATATATTTTTTCTATTTTATACAAACAATGGACATATAAAAATTATTAACCCACATGCATAGAATTCCACTTTATACAAGTCCATTTCAATATGCATTTAACTTTGGACTTTTAATTATGAACCCAACATTAAGACCATTTTAATTTATAATTTTCCTTAGCATAACTAAATTGATTTAATTAAATGTTGTTTTCTACCATAATGGAGAATTATGTTTAAGCCTAAACCTAAACCATTCTACTTGACCTGACTCAACCTAAATGAAAATGATCTTATATCTAATAGAGTGCTTACCGCATCCATCAAGGGAATTGGGCATTCTCGTCTAATTCCTATGACCACAAGGTTGGTGGAGGAAAATAGATCTTGGGCATTGGCCCCTCTTGGCGACCCCATCCCCAGTTGAATGAAGATATGCCCTTCATTTCCCTAGCCTTATCATTTGTCACGTAGCATTAAGCCCTATCCATTTTAACATTGTCTAAGTAAACCCTTGTACCTGCATGTTATGGCGTGCCGACAAAACATATTAAACCATCACAATAAATATACGGAAATAATGCAGAACAATGTCTTCATTGTCATTCCCCCTTAGACATTAATGGGGCCATTAACCTGCAATTATCTAATCACTATGCATTAAGTGTATATTGATTCACAACGCCCACTATAATGCACATATGTTAGTTATGGCTAAATCAGTAGTAACTAGATTGACTACTCCTAAGCAGTGATCATAATAAAATAACATCGTTACACATGATCAACCAAAACATCATAAATTACAATGTATGATTAATGTCATTAACATAACATAATATTCCATAACAATATCTTTATAGATATATTCATCACTACACGTCACAAAAAATAAAACCTTAGCAAGCCTACCCACCAAGATCACAAATGTCTATAGATGTCAACACATACAAATTCCATTTACTAAACCCCACCCCAAATATATACAAATTTGATTCACTCAACCCAACCCTTAATATATACAAAGTCCATTCATTAACCTCATCCCTATGACTAACGTGAATCATGGTAACCCCACTCGTAATATATATAAATTCCATTCATTAACCTCACCCTTATGAGAATTGACGTGAATCATGGTGAAGACATACCAATGTTAGATAGGAAAAGTCCCAAAATAGGAGGGACTACACATTCTAATTCTAACAATTATACCAATATTAGATAGAAAAAAATCCAAAATAGGAGACACTACACATTCTAATTCTAACAATTCGATCTTGCCATGGTTCATCATTCTATCCTAAGCTAACACGGGCTATATGCTAGAATAAAAGCACATTGTTTTCTTTAATCAACAAATGTATGAACCGATAAAAAAAAAATCGATTGGGAGATAGCGAAATGGAGAAAGATAGGGTTCCAGCAGATGCCATCGCAATCGATCCATTCACAGCCACGACGCTCGGATCAAGCACATCTACCCTCGACCACGGCAACAAAGGTCTGATCCAGCCTCGTGAGACCGACCCGGACCCGACACCTCTGAGCAACAGCTCTGCCACTGACGCTGTCAATGTGACTGTCGCCACTGCGACTGTATTAGCAGCGACCTCCCGTGACTGTAACAGGGGTCCGATCCAATGCAGAAGAGTTGTATTCATGACAGCTGGAGCCTGCAGCAGCAAACAAATAGACTCTCCTACAGCCACTGCCCTGGGGATGCTTTGCCTCTCGGATCTGCAAGCCAAGAAATCGAAGGAGCCATCGTCGGATAAACAAATCTGGCTTAACAGTGCCGCATTCACCAGCAAGAGCGGATCTCAAAACACTAAAAGGGTTTATGCATGCGCATCTCATCACTCAACCGACATCAAGCCCCAACATGGCCAGGCAGAAATGGGAATCCAGAGATCAAACACGCTCCTATCTCAGATACGCTTGGGCAGACAAGATTGCTCAGATATCTTATCCCCTTCCTTCTAGATCCAAATTTTGTTTCTTTCCGGAAAAACCATGCTCCACTGGGTGCACTCAACGGATCAAGTGCAGAACCTCTCGCACGACCTCAAACAAAGATTGGGGATACCCTCTGCTCTTCAAAGACTTCTATATGGAGGTAAACATCTAGAAAACACTCTTCCCCTCTCTTTTTATAGTATTGAAAGAGATGCTTTTGTAGTGTTAACCATTCGTCTGCGAGGGGGAGCAGTCAGGCATCCATCTTCTGCGGTCCATGCACTAACATCCAAGAAAACTGCTCAGCCCATTGAGGCTCCCAAGCCTTTTTTGGTTCATAAATTGGAGAAAGTTCCCTCCATAGAGATCTCCCATCCAACTCTGGATGATCAACTTCAAATGTATTTAGAATCCACCATTATTTGTTGATTCAATGGACTATGGCCTCACACCGCAGATCTTTACCAATGGATTCACTCCACTTGGACCAACAACAACAAGGTTATCTTTTGTTGGGAGGGTTTCTTCATAGTTGTGTTTGCTTTCAACGAAGACTATCAAAAACCTTAACTGAAGGCCCATGGGTTTGGGGAACTGCAGGGCTATTCCTCACCCCCTAGTTCCCAGACTGCAACCCCTCCACGACAGTCATCACCAAGCTTCCTATTTGGGTCAAACTCCTGAACCTTCCTACAATTCTATGGCACTTTTTTGTCTTCCAAAGGATTGGAAACACATTGGGCCGCTTTCTAGCAACGAATCCCTCTAGAGGGGAGAAAGGAGTATACACCTATGGGAGAATCTGAGCGGAAATAGACATAAGCAAAGGATTACCCGACCAAATCAACCTTAAAGTTGGGGATTTCCTGTGGACACAGACCCTGGACTATGAGAACACAGCCTTCTGATGCCGCGACTGCCATCAAACAAGGCACCTTCAAAACATCTGCTCCGCATTCCTTGCTCAAAAAAAGAAGAGCAATCACAAATCAAAATCCAAAAGCTGGAAACCATGTGATCCACCTCGCATGGATGAAATTGAGTCCTTCAGCTCGAATGAGGAGGGGGCAAAATCAGAAAGGGAGGACACAAAGCAGACGAAGGACACGCCCTCGGCAAGCCCTGAGGGTCCCACTGAACCACCGAACACACAGAAACGCACACATGAGTCCCCCTCCTCTGATTCGGACAAGGAGACACTTCCTACATTCAACAACAGTCTGCAAGTAGTTCCAGCCCATCGGCACCACAACGGCTGGGTCAAAGTTAGCAAAAAGGAAGGAAAAAAATGTCGCATGGAAGATTCGACCCATTCTGGGTAGATTTATGTGGCTATCCCTTTGATGCCTTATTACACACTTCTTGTTCCCTTTCGCTTATTCTATGATTACTCAACGGGACCAAGGTTGATAGTTTATCATTACCGACTTCCTTGCGATCTTGCTTCTCTTGATTGTAACTTCACATTGTACCATATGCTTTTTTAATAGAATTAGTTTAATTTACAAAAAAAAAACACATGCATATGTGTGCCTTATTCTCTTTTCTCTAATGACAAAGAAAAAGATCATAATCCACTAGGGACTACAAAACTAATTTATGCATTTTGTTATCTTTGTAATTGTGTGACATAATTTAAATGATGATTGTGTCTATTTTTTTATTTGGGTTTTTTTTATATGTTTAATTATTTCATAATAGTATGATCTACTACAATTGGAAAGCAATGACCATGACCTTGACCTTCTTCTATTATTGGGTCGAGAAATACTCTACAACCTAATTTGGGAAAGATGTTATCACGTTAATATTAGATGATGTTAATTAAAATAACACAAAGTTTACTCAATTAAAAAAGAAATAAAAAAATACAAGTGAGCTTATGTGCACATATTTTAACCAAAATTGTTTGGTAAAGCTTGATCCTGTGAAGGCCTTTGAACAGACCTCGTGAAATGGAAATTTGCTGAGTGCAGAGGAATAAAATACACACACGAGTTTCAATATTCCAACACTTTTGAGCATGTATTTTCCATCTAAATTACACATGTTAACTCTCCTTCTGGTTTATTTCCAGCTTACGAATTGGTGTCTTCTCTGCAGCTATAAAAGTGATTGAATAATCGTCCCTCGAAGTACTTATGTCTACAATAAGCAATTTAATTTTAATTCTTTTAAGGCTTCTTTTGAGCGTATGTACGCTAGAGTGAGGAGTATTCAAGAATTAAGAAACTAATGATGCTAAATGCTAAAATATCAATAGATATCATTCTCATGGAAATCTTTCTACAATGAACAAGCTACATAAAAGAAGCTACATAAAAGAGAACAATTAAAAGTTGAATTCTTATTATTACAAAAAAAAAAAAAAAAAATCTTTAAAAATGTATTAAAATTATTTTCCATAATCATGGGATTTGAAAGTTTAAAAAAAGGAAAAGTTAAACTCTCTTTTATTCTTATAGAAATTCTATTTATTACAACTAAATGTCCCAATCCAAATTTCAAGAATAAGGTATTCCTATATCATAGTTTATTTCTTATATAGCTATAATTTAATAAAATATATTAATTGTTCTAGATGCAAACAGTTATAATTTAAGAAAAATAAAATAAAATATATTAATTGTTCTAGATGCAAACAGTTATAATTTAAGAAAAATAAAATAAAATATATTAATGGTTCTAGATGCAAACACATTATAACATTTAGTTTAATATAAATTAGTGTAGATTCATCTTAATCATAGATTTATCAAATTTAGAGAAAGATCAACTCTGTAAAAATATAAAACCTTTCCTCAAATTTTCCAAAAAAAAAAGTACAGCTCCAAATATTTAATACATCTCAACACTTAAAAACATAAAAATAAAATAGATTTAAATTGGTTATAATCTGAATTTTAAAAACCATAATAGTAACTATAACTATGGTATAATCAATAGAAAAATATATGGCTCAATGCAACCAAAACAAAACAAAACAGTTGATATCAAGTACTCTGATGTTTTCACAGGCCTTGCTATCATACGCAATCTATTTCAAGGCATTGCAACGCGCATCAAGAAAAAAATGGAGCTCGTTTGGATCTGGCAATCAATGAGTTTGTTTTTCCCTTGTGATTGAAATGGAAAGCGACTTGTGCCTATCCAGGGCATAATAAGACCTAATCTCTGTCTTTCTTAATAACCTAACAACGGATTTCCAAAGACAATAAACTGAAACAGAAACTGCATTCTTTCCAAAGGAAATAAGCTTCAACTGAAACTGTATTGTTTCCCAAGGCATGCATTAATACAACATTTTATTGAAAAGCTGGCCCCGCTCAACATGGGTATCCTCCATTATATTAATCATGGCACCGAACAGGCAATTTAAAATATATGATGCTATGTTGTCGAGCAGGACTGCTGTCATAGACAACAATTCGCGCATTATTCATGAATTCTGAAAAATAAACAGGTAAACACTCGTGCAGTGGTGAAATTTTAGATAACCACTCCAATAATTGCTGTAAAGCGTCTATCTGAGCGTGATACTCTCCCTAAAATAATACATCCACAAGCATTAAAGAGTACGAGGCTCTCTGGAATCATTTGCTTGCCTGCTTATTGTATATATTAATAGCAAAGCACCCATCTTCAAAGACCAACTTAACAATGAAACAGATCACTGAGTAGGCCCTGCAAAGCATGGATTTCGCCTGTCGTGGTCATGCTTCAAATCTAACATAACAAGAAAATAAACATTAACTTGGACCATAGGAAAATAATTATTTTAGTTTTCAAATTGCACTCCAAGAAACATCAATCCTCAACGCCTCAAAGAACTCTGTTTTTGTGTAGAAACTGAAAGTTGCCGCTCCTCATTCCCAGACTTTGGTGAATGTGACTGCGGCCCGTTCATTTGCAAGTATTCCAGCTTAAGATCCTCCAACCTTTTTGTAACCTGTCATATAAGCAGAATGGATCAAGCAACAAATAGCATATATAACCTCCAATGCCTACGGGTAAAGGCCAGCACAAACACTTGAAGCTGATGGTCAATAGCTCAAAAATAATGCAAGGATATACAATGTTGTTCACAAGCAAATAAATAACATTGAAGACTGATGGGTAAGAAAAGGCGTTGTCTTGATTTTCAGCTGTTAGTGCTCTCTACAGTTTCCGAACCTTTGATTACTTCGGGCATTCAAATTGAAAAATAAAGGAAGCAAGAAGCATTCAGTTGGCCAATCAAATAAGGAAGCCAGTATACCACAAGCAAGCAGGCATATTCCAGCACAGCAACCCCATTTGGAATTGCAAGTAAATAAATAGGTGATCGGCACAAACACTGTTGAATTTGGGCAGACAACAGGGACAAACCCTGCTCAAGACCAGCATGAATCTCCAAATATCACAATAAAGAACAAAAATGCAGCCAATCATTGGTTCTGATAAAATCAGTAACATATGAAACGATTGCCTGCAACACTAAACCAGAAACTGAAGAGCAAAACCAACAGTTATCCATGTTAAATTTTATTAAATTATGTTTCAAACTGTTCAAAATAAACCAGCAAATAGTATTAAGGTGAGATAGCCCAGGATGTTTTAGCAGGTGCATCCAAACATAGAACTTGTTTAGCTTTCGAAATTCACTGCATGCTGTAAATGTGAAAAGTAAGGCTTATAACATAAATAACTATCAGTGATAATGTTTCTTATGGGCAGAAAAGCCTGTGGGAATTTCCCATTAAAACAATAGATCGTTAGAGTTGCATGTAAGACAGAGAAATAAATACAGGAGAGTATTTATTTCAGTCACAGACAATATTTAAAGTTCACTGTGTTCCAGTCATGGGAATACTCGGCTTTTATTCAGAAGATGGATAACCTTGTCAAAATCACAAATAAACAGAATCATGTTTTCTATGATTCAGTGACCAACCAAAGCAGAAAATAGCATATAAGCCCATGGGCCTTTTTGCATAGTTATCAGCCCAAAAAGTTTGAAACTTCAGATACAATTCCGCAGGGTCAAATTGTTCGTTGAAATTGAGTTCAATACCGTCAAATCGAAGGTCGATCTGCATTTCAGACTCCGTTTGGCTCATTTGGCTCTGAAATTTTAATACATTACATCAACTGTGCAAGCAATCACTTTTGTTTCGCAGAAGTAAAGATAACAATAAGAAGAACATTCCTTCATTCTCGTTCTTCTCCTCGGCCTCTGCATTACGTCTCCAAGACATGACCCGCCTCATCACTTCCTCAGCCACTCATAACTTCATAATGTAAGTATTATTATTGGTTAACAATGAAGAACTCGTGTGGCTCTATTGAAAGAAATCGTGAAAAAATTTGTGTGGATCACTATTTTGATATCGTATCAGCTTCCATCCAGAACTGTTCTACAGTCCACTGATGTTGGAGATTGGAAAAAGATTGGAGATTATTCATGATTATTGTACTCCACCCATATTATTGTCAACCAGCCCAGGGCTTCAGGACCTGTGTTGTTTTCGTACACGAATTGAATATTTAAAAAGATGCCTTAGCTTTAATGGTTACGGTTAATATTTGGCTTGGTCAAAAAGGTGACGGATAAGTTATTTTAGATATAAAGGCAAAAGTCCATTTAGTATTGAAGAAAAAAACCACCGGCAATTTTCGTATTTAAGAAGAAAATTGCCAGCATTGGAAAATATAAGATGTAGCAGTGTTGTTTCTGGAGATTGTCACTGTGTGTGTGGTGGTTTTGGGTGGATACTCCACCCATACTCAGGAGCCAAATGAAGCTGAATGATTAGAAAAGACTGCATATATGCTTAAATAGCTACAAGAAATAGAAAAGAAACCTTAGAATTCAAAGATTAGATTAGGGTGAATAATACAATTCAAAGGTGAAAGGAAATGTTTGAGATAAATAAAGAATTAAAAATGAATTTTTAATGTGAAATAACAATAAGGGTTAGAGAAATAACAATATAAGATGTATATTTCTGAATTGAAAATTTTTCATTTCTATTGTTTTAGTTCCGTACAAAACTTGGAAACTATGCCCTTCTGTAGTTGGGAGATCTAGGGAGATATATAAAGCAGTAACTTGAAATATTAGCAACAGAAATACTACTGGCTAAACACAATAGAAAGCAGAGGAAAACCTTGACTGAATATGCCATTGGCAGTAATGTGTCAGGATTCAAAGCATCCTCCGGAAAGTTGCGCAAAGCATATACTAACTTCTCAAAAGGTAATTTCACCTGAACATTCAATAAGCCATATGAAAATGAAATCTCATGCAAATTAAAATATTCTATTTACTAGATGAAAAAGAAATAATTTCCCAATTTTAGCACATGCAAATATAAGAGTCCAAAGTTTACAAGTACCCACCAAATCATCTTGACAGTACTTGAGCAGTGCCAGACCTACTTTGAA
Organism: Pinus albicaulis; assembly: GCA_034641835.2. Lineage (NCBI taxonomy): Eukaryota > Viridiplantae > Streptophyta > Pinopsida > Pinales > Pinaceae > Pinus > Pinus albicaulis. The sequence goes on from CM076584.1 coordinate 1,137,496,218, forward strand.
AACGATTTTCACACCCTGTTCAAAATGGACCCCAGAAATATAAATCAAACACTTCAAATCATTATTCCATCGTAAGTTGAAATAAGACAGTACAAGTCTGCAATAACATATATTAGATACCCAGAGATATAAATCAAACACTAACACCATTACCCAGTACGAACATAAAATTCTAGACATTATCCAGAAACATAGTACGACTTTAAAGTTTAGACTCTAGAGGACCTTGAACTCACATCAAATGCTATGTATTAGGAACAAATACAGAGCGCTATGGGTTCTAAGCAGTTGGACCTACAATATTGATTGAATATGAGTCCTAACAAAGACGTAATCACTTTTGATCTTCTGTCTCTCAAAGGTTCTGGTCACGTCTTGCAAAGAATTAGTGGAGCAGGTTAAACTGTGTAATGTTCCAAATGGAAAAATACAGTAGATAACAGAAGCAAAGAGCTAGCTACAGCAATATAATGCAAGCATGTGCAACCATACACAAATAAACACTGAAATGTGGGGTAAAACTCTGGGCCATTGTATTGATATAATAAATTATGAGTACAATAATTGTGATAAGAGAAACTTGGGTCTGCTACCGCAAGCAAGGCCAAACCCAGGTGTCGAATCAAAGGCTCCAAGTGCCGGAAAATCTCCCAGAAGAAACTGTGCCCTGCCTGGTGTAAATTGCCGCTGCAACTGGAAACAACCCTGTATTTGACCCCTCAAAAGTGCCCAGAAATTTCTGCAATTTTTGTTGGAGTCTCCCCACATAAAACCCAAAAAGGGTTTAGGCAAATTTTACCGACTGCCCGGGACCCAAAATTTAAGCTCACTCATCTCAACTAGCTTCCAAATAATTCTGCTGTTTGGGGCACCAAGACTCCTCCAAAAACTCTGCAAAATTAGGAGCAGACTCCTTGATGCTAGTCCAACAAAACCCATAATTTTTTTGGGCTAATTCCGACCTCCCGGAATTACCCAAATTTGGTGCTACACCCTCCTCTACTGGTTCTGCATCCCCTTCAAGTTGCTGCTCCAAATCTGACCCTGTTTCCTCCCTCAAATGGCTGTAGAATTCTCTGCAAATTACGCCTAGAAGGTAAGAGGAAAATTCCTTCCTAAACCTTGCACAACTTAGCGAGCAACTGCTCCATGAAATTCTGCCCAACAACAGACTGTGCAGGCCCTGGGAATGCTGAATTTGGTTCTCACCGAAACAACAATCTCCCGCCCTGAAACCTTCCACAAAATCTGGTCCAATATCAAGGGACTTGCTCTTAAATTCTCCAGCTGAATTTTCCCTTGAAAACCACTCATCCAAGTAAATCAATTTCTGCCACTATGTCCTCTTAGAAGTTCGAACTGGATGGAGTATGGCTAGAAATAACCCACAAACTCCAGCAATCTCCTCTCCAATAAGCTCTGAAATTCTCTCCTCGGTTGGCACTCTAAGTCCACCAAAGAGAGAGTTGAGATCTTCATCTGGAAATCTCCTTGTGCTAAGCAACACTGGTAGTCTTGGTTAAGCAGAGCAAGAGTACTCTAAATCAGAAATTCAAGTTTTCAAAAGCCCCCAAAATGATGCATCTTCCTTCTATTTATCTTTGCTTTCCCCTCTCTTTCCTTGTGGGCTCTACCAATTCGACCTCCTTTCTCTCCTTTCTTCTCCCTAACTCAAATTTCCTAAGGGGTTCGAATTCCCCCTTTGGGTGACCCCCACATCCCCACTACCAACTTAATTTTATTTTTCTCTAATGTTGGTGGCCTCCTTTTCTCCAAAAATTAAGTGGGGACTCCCTCAACCCACTTTTCCTTAGTTTTACACGCCAAAACATTCCCAACGCCCAAATTGCAAAAATGAAAATTCTTCTTAACAAAATTAGTTTAATTGGGGACATTACAGTCCTCCCCGCCAAATATTGCTTGTCCTCAAGCAATGCCTAAAAAAGCACCCTCTTGATCAGTTGACCCAAACAGTCACTGCACACAATACCGGGGTCCCAAATGTACCACTGAGTCACACTGAATCCATGCACCATCATGTCATAAATGAATCCCTCGATTCCAGGGTCCCATGCTAATCTCAAAAAGATGCCACCATGTCGACGTTGCACTACTTTGATTACAACTAACTTGCCATCGTGCACATGTCATATCCTCCTCTCATGGAACCCGATGGTGAAATATTGATAAAGCCCAAACACATCCTGACCAGACCTCTCCATGATGCCAAAGCCTACCATCCAAAGTTAGCCCCGAACCTGTGCAACAATAGGGAAAGCTTTCCTCCCCATACGATGAAGGCCTCTGCAAGCCCCCATGTGTCAACCCAAGAGTGAACTAGATCACTCACTGCCATGACTCCGCTCATCACGAGATCGAGTGATCTATCAACCAATTGAACCCCTGGATCCCATAGCCAAACTTACTGCAGCATAGCTCTGGCAACTACTAGAATCCATCTGTGCCTCGTCTCTAGTCCTTGCATGCAATCAATATATAGGCTCCATATATCATGAACTAATCTGATGCATGTTAAGTTTCCCTATGCCTACCACTGCATAGTACTGATGACCGTTGGAAACCACATGTGCCAAATAGCTACTCCCTTAATGCAACCAATAGATGGTTATCCGATACTCGTAATCGATTCAATGTATGTGGATTCATCCTGCTCCTACCAACCATCACCACTGAGTCATCCATCCGCAACCTCGGTAATGTGCCAATACAGTGTTTGAAGCTTGGATACCCACTGGGAAACTACTTTAGTTGTACACGGTATCCCCTACTCATGCAAGATCCCAACAAGCCCTACTGAAGTAGAGGCACATGTCTCCCCCATGATCAACTACCCAAGAGTAGGCTCAGAGATGAACGGTATATCACCCCGCAGAAGATCACCTCATCTCCTAGCTTGTGGTTGCCAACTCGCGTACCGACCCTGCGCCTCCACCGGGGAATCCCTATCATGCTCCTAATACATTGAATCCCATAGAGTCATCTCGATCATGTCTCCTAAGTCCTGCTATCCACAATGTAGGCCTCGATCGAACACAACAAAGCTCCCCTCAATTTCTTGTGATGACAATGAGTGAGAGATGTTTGGGCTCCGGCAGATATGGTCAAGAACCCATGTGGACACTCCTGACCAGCCCTGTGACAAAACCGCTCTCCAAACCTGGGTATGTCCCCCTCAATGGCATGCCTAACACTCTCGTAAAGTAGTCTCCCTGCTAGCAGCACTCCCCCGATCCGTAGTGCAACCCTGCACGTTGTTGCATATAACCATGGGTCCTCATGCCTCCTGGAACACAACTGCACCCCGTTGTGCATCTTTGTGCAGTGTTGGACCCTGCTACATGTTGTCGCATCGCCTCAGATCAATTGGCATCTCTCCTGTATCAATGCGTCCATCACACTATGAGGAAATGCAATGTGATTTGAACTATTTCTACTACACCTCGGTGCGACCCTGCACACCACTACACAACACTGTACACCTTTGCATATTGTTGCACACCATTGCATGCCCCTATACATCCCTGGATGACATGGTCTAAAAATGAGCCAGTAAGTATCTGTCCACATCCTGCCAGTACCACAGTATCCACTCTCTTATTTCCATAACCTCGGATGAGTGGACCTCCCCTCCTGATCCTCCCTATGAGATCTGACTGGCGAATCTCCCTATGTATATGTGGGGGTGTCACTAGGATGTTGCTCCTCGGTGACCCCTGTGCCCTATATATCCATGGGAAATCCTCCTCTCCATACAAGGAACTATCTGGTGGCATGTCGATGCCACCTCCTCTGACAACCTCTTGCCAAGGTACAACGGTCATCCAATGCCCACGCACATGGCCAACATGCCAAGATAACTCATGGAATTTGCATGCTCCTCTATCATCTCGACCCGTCCCTGTGCTGTTCAGAACAAGGTTACTTGAGTGAGAATAGAAGCGGGGAGCAGGAGCAGGGAACAACATTTTCAAAAGCTCTCGATTGAGGAGCGAAATCGAGAGCGAATTTTTATATATTTTGATGTGTATATGTCAACAAAAGCATGAAGAATGATGAATTAGATATAAAAAGCATAAAATCATGGATTACATCATATAACATTAATCATCTAGAAGTTATAATCTTCATCAACCATGTCCACAAGTTACAAGTTCTCATTTATATAGCACGTAAGGGTGCACATAACCAAAATAGCATCGAGTGTAATCCATCTCTGAACTGAAAATACATCAACAAATAGGCTCTAGATGGCCTCTAGCATCCAAAAAACTCATGCTATAACAAATAGCTACATAGCATCAAATCATTTTCCTATCTTGGGATCTTTGTCATTAATATCACCCTCTAAGCAATTAAAATAAGATAGAAAAAAGTAGCATGTGAAGTAAAGGTTTTGTTTGAGTGATGGGTACATTTTTAGTAGGGTCGCGATAGAACAGTTCGACAACCAATATCACTAACATGAAGGTACATAGAGGGCTTGGTGCTCTTGATTAAATGTGAGTCTCATACCCTAGTACATGACAAAATCCAATGGAAACATTGCAATCCCCGCAATCTTGAAATCCTGAAAAACTGATAAGTCTGTTGGATTTTGAGTGAGATCTAAAATTCTACTTTCTCCATATGAAATCCAATGAGGTTGGAACCACTCTCAAACATCCTGAGTCATTTCATGGTACTGTTAAAAATTTAAGTAAAAGGATGAAAACGAAAGATAAAGGAGAATGTCATTTTTACTTTAAGAATTTAACATTACCATGAATTGCATATCAATACTATAGCCATAAGCTTGAATATTAGGCTTCCCTACTCAAAAAATATTGTTTCTTTGAAAAAAAATTGTGTTTGAAACATCTTTGTGACAAAAATTTTGTGAAAACAACATGGACCAATTTTTTTTTTTTTTTTTTTTTTGCGGGAGTGCAACGAGAGCAAATTTTGGGAGCGTGCTCCGGGAGAAATTCAAAGGGAGGTGGGGAGTCACTCCCCCACAACCCTGGTCCAGAACTCCGGTGAGGATATGAAAATGGGGGTGAGTCCAATCACTAGATCCACCATTCTGCTAATACCATGACTGACCCAATCTATAGAGTGGTGGGGAGTCCCACCTGGATCCCAACGATGATCCATCCCTCGAGCCCCTCTAGCAAACCACGGCCCCTGTTGAACTATGCTCCTGACCATGGATGTATCCAAAAACCTATCCAACCCCACTAGGTACCAACTCAATACCTCTCACCACCAAACTCCGTGAGAGGGATCAAATGCAAGAGCCTCTGAGTACTTCGCAAGTCCATCATGGGAGTGTTGCACCCAACGCAACTCATGTCGCCTCGTCTCACTGGCCCGGTCAACATATACAATCTATCTAGGTAACTCAACCACTCTCCCTCTTACATGCAGAGGTAACCTAACAATACTGCAGGTCCCATCTTCATAAGCCTAAAGAGAGCTACTAACTTGAAGTACTGCAAATCCGTTGGCTTCCTACGCATCTATTTTCTCCCCATCAATGGCAGGCCCAAAAGATAGTCGCCCATCCTCCTCCATCATGGGCTCAACGGAAGTCCCAAGTTGCCCCACCACAGGTAGCTCCTCAAGCATAACATCCTCATCCAGCTCACGCTCCTTCAAGGTGCTCTCCATGTTGTAGGTAGCTGTCGTCTGGAAACTCTGTCACAACTTTGGATACCTCTGTGCCCGACTGGCACCTCATCAATGGATGGTCTTATGGGTGTGTGCTCAATTGTCTCCACCAATGTGTCAATCGAGGCTACCAAAGGAAACTGTCACAAGGGTGGCTCCTGTGTCACACTAGGTGTATATATGTGCTCATCACAATCCTGCATGCCCTCAGCCTCATGCTCGACCTCCTCCTCAAGCTCTTGATGTCTTAAACTAGGTCTCCACCAGAAAAATCGCCTCATGGTCCCATCCTCTAATTGTCCTCCTCTATGCTCCCCAAACAAGAAATCCCTCCTAATCCTAGGCTCCAACACCTCACACTCATCAATCCTATCCACGGAGGACCTCCTCAAATCTACAAAGGTGTCAGGTTTCCTCCCCTTCTCAAGTTCATCCAGAAAATGAGGCATGGTAGGTTGGCTAGGCTGGCCATGGGTATTTCTCTGTTGGATTGCGCGTGCATGCGCATGGCTTCTCTACTGGGTATGTCTCAGACCCCTTCATTTGTTGCATCCTCTCTAGGACCTATTGGTTTTGCCTCATCAACTCCTCCATGATTCCCTGTGTCCTCTCCCCTTTCTGTGTCATTGGAGTGCCATAAATTCACCTGTCACTATGCATGCATGGCCAAGACCTCCATGATCTTGCTAGCTTCCCCAACGCTGGCCAAGATCATGCTTTGATACCACTGTAATGTTCCAAACGGAAAAATACAGTAGATAACAAAAGCAAAGAGCTAGCTACAACTATAAAATTCAAGCATGCACAACCACACACAAATAAACATTGAAATGTGGGAAAAAAACTTTGAGCCATTGTATTAATACAATGTTCCACCAAGACTCCGGTGCGGGGAGACGCGGGTGCGGGGAGACGCACAGGGGGGACGTGTGGGAGTACCCTGAAATTTTAGGGAAATTTCGGGGGTGCGGGGAGTCGTCAGGGTATATAATTTATATATATATATATATATATATATATATATATATATATAATAATTCAAGTTCATATTCATTGTTAAATAATAAATAAATTCATAATTGAAATGAATAATGACATACATTGATCCATCCTCATCATTGACAATTTGACATTCATTGAATCATTTTGATACATAGTACATACATATTACAATGTACATCATTCATATGACATACTCAATATTCTTAGTTCTAATTTCTAAATTCTAATATTCATCCATAATCAATGATCATTCAATAAATAAATTCAATAATGAAATCTCAAAATACTAAATGGTAAAATACATTGAACCATTATTCCATATCATTCATCATTCATCATTCTACAATCTACAATGTACATTGATTTAAAAAATTAAAAATTAAAAATTAATTTCATCATTCATCATTCTACTATTCTAGAATCGAAATTGAAAACAAATTGAAAACAACGAACATGTTAAAGTCTAAATAGTAAAAGTCTAGAAGTAGATAATATCATGATTCATAATAGATAAGTTTCACACTCAAAAATAGTTAAGAGTCGAGAGTCTTCAGTCTGAGGTCATCAACTAAAAAGTAAATACTATAAATGGATAATGAGCACTGAAAATAAAATCAATATCAAGGACTCAATCTCAATGATTGGTCCTCGACATCCATCTGCTGCATGAAGTCATCGGGACCATCAATGGGAATGTCGGTATCTGAGTCAGAGTCACTCTCTTGAGTAACCAACGGAACTCCAACCAAACCATGTTGCAGCTCATCTGGTCCATCCTCATCATCTATCTGTGCAGTATCCTCTGGATCCACGTCCCATCGTGTTGACGGTCCCTTCCGATACTCTGGTGTCTTCCTATGTGCAAGACGTAGAGAACTGTGCACTGCAACTAGCTTCTCTGCTCTCCTAGAGGAAAGTCTATATGTGGACCAATTCCTCTCTGCTGCAGAGGAACTAGCAATCTGAGACAAGAAGCGAATAGCAAGTTGTTGGATCTCTGGAGTATCATCCCCATGCATGGTCCACCAACCAATGGGGTCAAGCTGGCCTAAATCATTGCGATCTTCCCTTGCATCATGCTTGTTGAAGGGACCACTGAGACTTGCAAATTGCATCCATTGTCTCCTTATTGTTTTCCCTTCTTCTGAACTATACATCTTTGTAATGGCAGCTCGAAATCCCTTTTTGACCTCAGGATCTTCAATGGGAAGAATTCTACCAGTCCTTGGCACATACCATTTTGGGTTGAGAGCATATGCTGCCATGTGCAAAGGTGTATTCATTTGATCCCACCTATGCTGAATGATAGGTCGAATCTGGGTCGTATAAAACTCTAAGGAAGGGTCTTTCTCACGAATGGCCACCCTTACTTGATCCAACATACTATCAAAAGTCTCATAGATTTCTCCAAGAGTAGGAGAATCTGTGTCAGTGTAGCGAATGACTTCAACTACAGGACGTAAGAGTGACACCAAATAACCACAATCTGTCCACCAATCATTATCCAATACCTGAATCCTGATTTTCTTCCCTTCCTCTGTTTTGGATTCTGCCCATCTATTCCAATCTAAAGTCACAACCATGGCCTGCAATGCTAACTGCACCTCCAACATCCTCTCTAATAAAAGAAAATAACTAGCATATCTGGTATCAGTAGGCTTGAGGAATTCCTTCCTCGAATGAGACCTGTACATGGCTAAAGAGGTGTGGTGATTGCAAATAAACATTTGCACATTTCTTGCAGCTGTCACCAAGTTAGATACCCACTCAATTTTTCCAATGTCTTTCAATGCATTATTGAGCGCATGCACACAACAAGGGGTCCAGAAAATATGCTTGTATTTACTTTGAATCATTAATCCCGCTGATCTACACACTGCTGCTGCATCTGTCACAACCTGTACCACATTTGTAGAGCCAACCTCCTCTATAGCATCACGAAGAAGCTCAAATTGGAACGCTGCATCTTTGCGCTTTCCAGAACAATCAATAGCTCTAAGAAAGAAAGGCCCATTTCGGCAAGTAACTATGATGTTGATAAGTGGGCGTTTGGCAATGTCTGTCCACCCATCCATAATAATAGAACAACCTTCCCTCACCCATGTCTGCTTCAGTTTTTCCTTTTCCACATTAATATTGCTCACTTGCCTTTCTAATATCATTGTCCTCAACTTATGTTCACCCGGGGGCACATATGAGGGTCCTGCTGCTGCAATTTCCTTGACCATCGCCTTGTAGTAAGGAGAACGAGTAACATGGAAAGGAATGCCATTGGCAAAAAGAAATTTGCCAATGGCATCATCTGTATCATCACGGTTCAACTTACTATACATCCCTGCAAGAGTTGGTCCCACTGCACAAGAACGGGAACTCTTAGTCCCAATAGGAGATGGTGGAGACATATTGATATTTTTCCTATTTCTTTTGGAGCTTGTGGCTTCATCAAAATTTTGTTGAGCTTCGTCCATGAATTTTCTACTTGCAAATGTGCCCTTTGCATCTGCTGCCATTTGCATCCTCAAGAGCTCTGATTTCTGAAACATGGTTAATTTTGTGCATATGTTAACCCCTTTGCCACCTACACCCAAAAGATGCATCTTGATCCGACTATAACTGCCAACCCAAGAATGACCACAAACATTGCATTTCCAACGGTGTGTCCCACCTCTTTGTTTCCCTGGTTTTGGTTGGGTTGAATAGTCAGTCATTTCGCTAGCATATAACAAAGGAGGTTTCATTGGATTAAATGTGCCATTTGCATATTCTGCCAATGCCCTTGATGGGGTTGCACTTGCAGGTGATGCGGTTGTGGGTGTAGTAGGACTAGCTGGACTACTGCCATGGTGATGGGTTTCATTAATTGCAGATGCCAATGGACTTTCTTCATTATCACTGTTAGTGTCACTGTGGCTGCTCATGCTGTCCTGCTCACTCATTATACAGTTGTTGCTTGCTGTGTTATAATTTATTTTGGAAATTTTTTTAGTTTTTCAGTTTCTGCCCTGCATGAAAGATTTTTTAAATAAATTAAATTTTAAAAATTTAAATTTTAATGGAATACTGTAATGGAATACATCTTCTGTTTTAAAATTTAAATCAAAATGTCAAGCAATACAAATGAAAATCACATAAAAATGAAAACATATATACGTTTTGTTTAAAATTTTAATTAAAAATTTTTAAATGTTAAAAATTTACATACCTGTAGCCGGTGCTGTGTTTGTGGCAGTCTGCAGAGAGGGCCGAGCTGCAGTCGGGCGGCTGGCCAGAGTCCAGGCGGGCGGAGACAGTGTCGGGAGCTGCAGTCGGGCGGCCGGCCAGAGTCCAGGGGGGCGGAGACAGTGCCGGGAGCTGCAGTCGGGCGGCCGGCCAGAGTCCAGGCGGGCGGAGACAGTGCCGTCGGGCGAAGACAGTGCCGGGCGGAGACAGTGCCGTCGGGCGGCCGGCGGAGGAGTGCAGTCGGGCGGGACTGTAACAATGAAATGGCGACTGTGGCGGCACGGCGGGAGGGTCGATAGCAGTCGGGCGGGACTGTAATAATGAAATGAAGTTATGGCGACTGTGGCGGGACTGTAACAATGGGCGACTGTGGCGGGACTGTAACAATGGGCGACTGTGGCGGCGAGGGTCGATAACAGTCGAGGGTCGATAGCAGTCGGTCGCGACTGTAACAATGGCGACTGTGGCGGCGACTGTGGCGGCACGGCGGGAGGGTCGATAGCAGTCGGTTTGCATAAGTCGAATGAAGTTATGGTTAGAGGGTCGATAGGTTAGAAACTTAGAAATGATTTTAGTTTAGTTTTAATTTTGTTTTATTTTTATTTATTTTTATTATTTAATACACATAATTAATTTTTTTTTTTAATGTAAGGTGTTATTAAGCAAAGCTGGGGGTGTGCGACTCCCCTCAAAAAGAGGCGCCCAGAAGCTCATTTTTTAGGGGAGTCACCCAGAAGCTCATTTTTTGGGGAGTCGCGACTCCCACACTAGGGAAACGCACCCCCCGGAGACTCCCCAAGACTCCCCAAAAAGGGTGCGTGGGGAAACGCACCCCCATGAGACTCCCCGTCCGGGGTGCGCGGGGTGCGAGGGGTGCGTGCACCCGACCCTGGGAGTCGCGACCCCGTGGAACACTGTATTAATATAATAAATTATGAGTACAATAATTGTTATAAGAGAAACCTGGGCTTGCTATAGCAAGCAAGGCCAAACCTAGATGTCAAAGCAATGCCTCAAAGTGCCAGAAAAGCTCTCAGAAGAAACTACGTGTTGTCTGGTGTAAATTGTTGTTGCAACTGGAAACAACCTTGTAATTGACCCTCAAAGTGCCCAGAAATCTCTGCAGTTTTTGATGGAGTCTCCCCACATAAAACCCACAAAAACTTAGAAAGGGTTTGAGCAAATTTTACCAACCACCAAAATTTAAGCTCACTCCTCCCAACTAGCTGCCAAATAATTATGTTGTTTGGGGCACCAAAACTCCTCCAAAAATTCTGCAAAATTAGGAGCAGACTCCTTGATGCGATTTCAACAAAACCCAGAAATGTTTTGGGCTAATTATAACCTCCCGTGATTACCCAAATTTGGTGTTACACCCTCCTCTATTGGTTTTGCGTCCCCCCCATCAAATATGACCTTGTTTCATCCTTCAAATGGTTGTAGAATACTCTGCAAATTACTCCCAGAAGGTAAGAGGGAAATTTCTTCCTCAACCTTGCAAAACTCAGCTAGCAATTGCTGCACAAAATTATGCCCAACAAAAGACTGTGCAGGCCCTAGGAATGTTTGTTAATTTAAGAACATGTTCTATGCCATTTCAAATTAGGGCACAAAATACTAAAGCAGATAAAACAGATAAATCAATCGATGGAAGACAAGCCAACTAAGAAGAAGAATGATGGCATTACGGTGATCAGCAGGATGCTTCAACCAGCAAAGTCTCCAATAGGTCATTCAGCCAAGTGTGTCACACACAACCCCAACACAACCCAAACAAAGAATACTCCACAGAGACGCAACACCAAGAACGCAGCTCCATCACCATCAAGATAGAAGAAAATCTTCCGCACATTGTGTGTATAATGAACTCCAATTCTCTCCAATATATAGGCATCTTTGGGGGTGTGTGACATGTTCTTTAAGACGTTTAAGTCTATATTATATTCCAGGCCGACCTAGCACATAAGTGGAATAAATTCAAAGTACATGTTATGCTCATCTGATCGAGATGATCTTTAAATCAATCTTACACCTCTCCGAAAGAAAAATCCAATAAAAATATTGGGATCGTCATCTGAGCAGCACAACCCAGAGTTTGGACCTAGTTGTCCAAATTTAACACTCCCTCTCAACTAGGAAGAACTCCGTCCACTAGTGCAATCCAAACATCATGCGTCATCCAGTCGTAACTTGCTTCGCTGGCTTCTTTATTTCAGAACAGAAGTGGGTCAGTCACCAAGACATCATTCCCCGCTGACAGATTCAGCCCAGAGGTCCGAAACCTCTAGAGGACTTACAAAGAGTCTCATACCAACCCGAAGTCAATTGGAGGTCTAAAACCTCACTAGGACTCAAGAGGGTCATATACTAATCCAAAGTTAGTTTCACTGACCCGAAGTCAATTGGAGGTCCGAAACCTCGCTAAGCTTGATCCCAGATCAAGTGGTTGGACACGTGCCGTCCTAGACATAGAGAGTACGGCAATCTCTGATGCATCCATCGGTCTTGCTATGGTCTCTATTCTCATTTCCGACCTCATTGGCCAAATGAGAGGTACTTCCCATGAGTCTGAAACTCCATGGGTAGGATGCATACGGGGCACAGATCAAAGAGAGGTAAACCAGCTCAATATCATCACGGTGGAGCGAAAGCACACCAACTAGGTTCGGCAAGCCTAGCCCTGTGGTTGCTTATAGCACAAAAGTTATCCCCAAAACCCCCTCGGAGCTCCCAGAGCTCATCGTCCAACAAGACCCTCCAAATAGGGTCATTCCATGATTCCAAGATTCTCACGGAAGGTTAGGAACATGACCTTCCCCAAGGGCATTGTGAGAATATCCACGACCTGCTCGTCAGTTCCTATATGATCGAGCCTTACGGCACCTCGCTGTACCATATCCTGGATAAAGTGGTACCAGCCGTCAACATGCTTGGATCAATCGTGGAACCCGGGATTCTATGACAAACGAATCCCCCTCTGGTTATCACAGAGGATAACGATGGCATCTAACACATGCTTAAAGAGCTCACTGAAGAGCTTTCACACCCAAGTGGCTTCACAATAGGCCATACATGTTGCTCAAAGCTACGGATTTCTGCTTCCTGCACGAAGCAATCCCAAGTGTGAGGCAGCATCCAGATGTGCTCTTGCGATCCACCACACTGCCAATCCAATCGGCATTAGTATATCCATGGAGTCTCATACTCCTAGCAGTGTATCTCAGCCCATGGTTTATCGTGCCTCAGAGATATCTCAAGAGTTTCATGGCACCAACCTAGTGAATGTTACGAGGATCAACCATGTGTTGACTCAAAGTGTTCACTGCACATCATACGTCCGGACGGGTGTTCACTAAGAACAATAGGGCTCCTACGAGTTGACAATACTCAGTAGGATTAGCTAACACGACCCCAGCAGCATTGCCACTCAACTTCTTAAAGTTGAGCTCCATTGGTGTCGATACAGACTTACAGTCCACTATACGATATCTTTCCAAAAGCTTCACAATGTATTTTCCTTGAGAAAGGAAAATCTCGCTAGGTCTCTGTCAGACCTCCAAGCCTAAGAAGTAATTGCATCAGTCCTAGGTCCTTCATGTCGAACTCAGAAGTGAGCTCCCTCTTACACTGATGAATGAGAGGGTCAGCATCTGTCGGGAAGAGATCGTCCACATACAACACCAGAATGAGAGGCTTCTCTCTATCAACCTTGAAGTAAAAGTTCGGATCAGTATTACTACGAGTGAAGCCCAACTCCATCAGGTAGCTATCTATCCTCTCGTACCAAGCTCTGGGTGCTTTGCTTCAACCCATAGAGGGCTTTCTTCAACCTGCAAACATGGGTGTCCTAATCCTGGACTTTGAACCCCAAAGGTTTCTCTACATACACCTCTTCCTTTATTGCACCATGCAGAAATGCGGTCTTCACATCCATCTGATGAAGACTCCATCCTTGCGTAGCAGCAAGGGCTATGATAGATCGAATGGTGGTATATCGGGCCACAGGTGCAAATATGTCATCATAGTCTATGCCTTCCTTTTGAGAGAGGCCACGGGCAACGAATCTTGCCTTGAACTTTTCAGCACCTCCATCAGACCCATGCTTGATCTTGTAGAGCCATTTTGAGATGACAACTGCTTTGTCTTCTGGCCTTGGAACCACATTCTAGACATCATTCATCATTATGGACTCATACTCTTCGTGCATCACATCCTTCCAGACTTGATGCTTTACAGCTTTCCCAAATAATTTTGGCTCATATTGTACTCATGGCAGTTAGATACCTCTGGTATTTATATGGCTTCTTGGTTTTCTTCCGGAATTTCCCCCTTTGAAGCCATTTATCTTTGAGCCATGAGGGTCTTCTTTCTTTAGATCAGGAGCATATACCGTTGTATTCTCCCTCTTAATGCCAGCTTCTCTTGTGAGAGAAAACATCTATTTTAAATGAGGGCATCCCAGACACCAACTTGGAAAGGAGTTTTGTACTCAGGGCCCTGAATCTTATTCTCCCACTGTCAAAGCCATCTAAGAATCACAGCCATACACTGTCATATAGCTATCATGTATCTTGACACGTATCATATGTTGTCAAATCATGGATTTCAGTGTTGCTGTGATATTATCATATACATCATTTGTTCAAAACTTCACAGGCTTTGCTAACCACGGTTCAAGACTCCAACAACATGACTGAAGGCCACAAAAACTTCTCAGTTCACACTTTCAAGTTTATCATTACGCTCCAATGTGACACTGATACAGTCACAAGCTTACTGCTACTATGAATTTCGTAAACATAGGTGTCTGTCTATGTCACTGTCATGATAGTGACATAGAATCACAAATTACTTTCTTAGCTCCTCAAATTTGAGATTACAGAAATACCTTATGAACTGTCATCATTGTCTTCTTCATCATTGACATACTGCCATACAGTACTGAAGATTTCAAACTTCATGGTCATACATATTCTGCCATATGTCACTATCAAACAGGGAGAATATATCTACAAGCCTCAGCTTGTGTCAGAAGGACTCATACTTACCTTACAGCAACTACCTGTTATTCTGAGGAGATCTGTTTTAGCTTCCTCAAGCAGCCCTCAAAGATTTTCTTTACTGCAGCTCACTGAACTAGGGATCCCAATCGCCTTCTAACATATCTTAATTCCTTCTCTCATGATTCTACACTTGAGGTCTTCATCTACTACATCTGGCATTGCATTCTACACTGCTTCTTATCTTCCAGATCTGCCCATTTGTCATTCTTCTGGTCATTTCAGAACACTGCTCCTAAGGCTACCAAAACTGGCCTAATTCTATGACAAATCAACTTCTTCTTGTCACTTTCTCTAGGGCTTACAGATTTGCTCATCTTGTCAACAATCTGATCTGGGATTACAGTATATAAGGACCTGGGATTGATGTGCTGGATTAACTAGTGCATGATAATCTCCCCCACGTACAATGAAGTGCCCATAATTCTTTTGCATGCCCAGATTAACACACAGTCTGCTAAAATTAATATAGTGGAGTGATGTGATATTTGGTCTTCAGAACAACTTGTCTCTGCTTATGAAAGAGAAATTCAGCTGGTGTTAGACTCTGGAGAACTTATCTACCTTGGTACTTCAAGCTTGAATCCTCTTGCTAGAAAATTTATCTATCCTCTCCAATGTGATTTTCAGTAGTGCAATTTCCAGTGATTATTCCCATGCTACTGTACAGTGTACATTAGTTCATTCTTACAGCTTCCCAATGAACACTTGTTACATGCGCAACTAACAAGATAATTTCGTGGGGCTCTAGATTGACATATTCAGGCCTTTTACACCTCACTTCTGCTAGTAACTCGTCCCCCACAAGGATAAAACTCCTCCCATCAAAACCCATGTTGAACTATAAATGATACACAACCCAAGTTAGAAAAGTTT
This sequence comes from Pinus albicaulis, assembly GCA_034641835.2. Taxonomy (NCBI): domain Eukaryota; kingdom Viridiplantae; phylum Streptophyta; class Pinopsida; order Pinales; family Pinaceae; genus Pinus; species Pinus albicaulis. The sequence goes on from CM076584.1 coordinate 1,137,512,045, forward strand.
TGGATCTCTATCGATGGTGATAGTGATTTCTTCCTGGAAATTGATTAAGCCATGAATGGATGAATGCACGCTCTTCGTGTCGTTTGCTTAGCTGAAGTTCCTCTAGTAAATACCAACAACGCTGCCCGAAGATCGACCTTCCAACTGAGAGAAAGTGAAGCCAACCAACAAATATATTGTTCCCAATTACACAGAAGAACAAAGAAATTTGTTTCCAATTTCTCCAGGCAATTCGTCCAAATAACGCAAATAAAATCCCAGTCTTTAAATCACTGTAGAGTCAATCCTTCTCTAAAAGAAACTCGTACAACAATTAGAAAAAGTCGACCTCTTCTCCATGTACAACAAATGCGCCAACAGAAAAAAAACACCTCTGATCACTGTGTTGCTCCTTGTAGTGACTGTGGCTAGGGTAGAGAAGCCTACCTAGCCTTCTCAGCCGATTCAAACATTTATGCCTATTGCTGTAACTTCAGCTGCCCCTGCGTCCAAGCAGAATACCAAACATGCACTAAAACAATAGACCCCAAACTTACCTCTGAGACAGTGGCTCCAATCTGCAGCAAGAACATATCCAAACCTAGTGACAAGGCACACCAAACAGGTCTTCCAAGCTTTCATGGTTGCGGCATCCTCCAAAGATGAGGTAGGGATTGTGGCCCACCTACAGCAGCATACGCTGCCATTCCTCCACGATATCAGCGTACCCAATAAACAAATTTATAGATATCTTCAGACCCACTACCCTCATCAGAACCTCAATTAGGGCTACGGTTAAGGTAAGGTGAGATGGCCTTCGTGTGGGCTGCTGTTCTGGGCAAGTGGAAGCCCTTAAAACCCCCATGCTGGCCTGTTTTGGAGAGGCTAGTTCTGCGGCCTAACTTAGTTTGTTGTGGCTCCCTAACAGCCCTCAAAACAGCATCCTAATACCTCTGTTTGACCCTTAAACAAGGCCGCAAACATCTACAGCAGTCTCAGCCTTCCAGCTCTTCTCCTCGGCCTCCTATAGCACTTAGGTCACCTGAAACGACCCTAGAAACAGTCTCTTGCCCACACTGTTCCTTCCTCCTTGCTGCGGCCAAGTTCCCTCTTTTATCGAGCTCCCTTTCTTATTATGTGTTGAACAATGGATCTTTCCCAATAGATCGGTGATTTCTTTCAACACAAATTGGGCTTTGTCTTCCCCTTAGCTCCGATACCATGTTAATTTGAGAACATGTTCTATGCCATTTCAGATTATGGCACAAAATACTGAAGCAGATAGAACAAATAAATCGATCGATGGAAGACAAGCCAACTAAGAAGAAGAATGATGGCGTTACAGTGATCAACAGGATGCTTCAACCAGTAAAGTTTCCAATAGGTCATTCAGCCAAGCATGTCACACACAACCCCAAGACAACCCATACAAAGGATACTCCACAGAGAGGCAGCACAAAGAACGCAGCGCCATTGCCATCAAGAGAAGAAAGTCCTCCACACATTGTGTGTATAATGAACTCCAAGTCTCTCCAATATATAGGCATCTTTGGGGGTGTGTGACACGTTCTTTAAGACATTTAAGTCTATATTATATTCAAGGCTACCCTAGCACATAAGTGGAATAAATTCAAAGTACATGTTCTGCTCATCCGATCGAGATGATCTTTATATCAATCTTACACCTCTCTAAAAGAGGAATCCAATAAAAATATTGGAATCATCATCTGAGCAGCACAACCTAGAGTTTGGACCTAGTTGTCCAAATTTAACAATGTTGAACTTGGTTCTCAACGAAGCAACAATATCCCGCCCTGAAACTCTGCACAAAATCTGGTCCAATATCAAGGGACATGCTCCTAAATTCTCCAGCTGAATTTTCTCTTGAAGATCCCTCGACCAAGAAAATCAATTTTTTTCCACTGTGTCCTCCTGGAAGTTCGAATTGGATGGAGTATGGCTGGAAATAACCCACAAACTCCAGCAATCTCCTTTCCAATAAGCTTTGAAATTCTCTCCTAGGGTGGCACTCTAATTCCATCGAATAGAGAGTTGAGATCTCCGCCTAGAAATATTCTTGTGCTAAGCAGCACTAGTTGTCTTGGCTAAGCAGCTCAAGAGTACTCTAAATCAGAAATTCAATTTGTCAAAAGCCCCAAAATGGTGCCTCTTCCTTCTATTTATCTTTGTTGTTCCCTCTCTCTCCTTGTGGACTCCACCAATTCGACCTCCTTTCTCTCCCTTCTTCTCCCTAGCTCGATTTTCCTAAGGGCTTCGAATTCTACCTTTGAGTGGCTCCCACATTCCCACTACCAATTTAATTTTCTTTTTCTGTAATGTTGGTGGCTTCGTTTTCTCCAAAAATTAAGTGGGGACTCCCTCAACCCACTTTTCCTAAGTTTTACATGCCAAAACATTCCCAACGCCTAGATTGCAAAAATGGAAATTCTTCTTAACAAAATTAATTTAATTGGGGACATTACAAACTACCTTGATTTCAACACACTATCATCTTAAGAAAATATGTTTGCATAAAGCTTTTGGTCTTCTTAATTCTTAGCTAACTATGTGCAATTGAAAGAGATTCAATAATTATGGTTATATCCTCCCTTGTATTCTTTCCCAAGAATGAGGGCTCAATTGTGCTCCACCAATGTGTCAATCGGGGCTACCGAAGGAAACTTCCACAAGGGTGGCTCCAGTGCCACACTAGGTGTATCTATGTGCTCATCACAATCCTGCATGCCCTCAGCCTCATACTCGACCTCCTCCTCAAGCTCCTGATGTCTAAAACTAGGTCTCCACAAGAAAAATCACCTCATGGTACCATCCTCTAATTGTCCTCCTCTATGCTCCTCAAACAAGAAATCCCTCCTAATCCTAGGCTCCAACGCCTCACACTCATCAAACCTATCCACGAAGGACCTCCTCAAATCTACAAAGGTGTCAAGTTTCCTCCCCTTCTCCAACTCATCCAGAAAATGAGGCATGGTTGGTTGGCTAGGCTGGCCATGGGTATTTCTCTGTTGGATTATGCGTGCATGCTCATGGCTTCTTTGTTGGGTATGTCTCAATGTCACCCTCATTTGTTGCATCCTCTCTAGAACCTATTGGTTTTGCCTCCTCAACTGTCAGTTTTGCCTCATCAACTCCTCCATGATTCCCTGTGTCCTCTCCCCTTTCTGTGTCATTGGAGTGCCATAAATTCACTAGTCACTATGCATGCATGGCCAAGACCTCCATGATCTTGCTAGCTTCCCAAAGCTGGCCAAGATCATGCTCTGATACCACTGTAATGTTCCAAACGAAAAAATACAGTAGATAACAAAATCAAAGAGCTAGCTACAACTATAAAATTCAAGCATGCACAACCATATACAAATAAACATTGAAATGTGGAAAAAAAACTTTGAGCCATTGTATTAATATAATAAATTATGAGTACAATAATTGTTATAAGAGAAACCTGTGCTTGCTACAGCAAGCAAGGCCAAACCTAGGTGTCAAATCAATGGCTCAAAGTGCCAGAAAAGCTCTCAGAAGAAACTGCGTGTTGTCTGGTGTAAAGTGTTGCTGCAACTGGAAACAACCTTGTAATTGACCCCTCAAAAAGTGCCTAGAAATTTCTGCAGTTTTTGATGGAGTCTCCCCACATAAAACCCAGAAAGAGTTTGGGCAAATTTTACCAACCACCAGAAATTAAGCTCACTCCTCCCAACTGGTTGCCAAATAATTCTGTTGTTTGGGGCACCAAAACTCCTCAAAAAATTCTGCAAAATTAGGAGCAGACTCCTTGATGGTAGTCCAACAAAATACGGAAATGTTTTGGGCTAACTATAACCTCCTGGAATTACCCAAATTTGGTGTTACGCCCTCCTCTATTGGTTTTGCATCCCCCTAAAGCTACTGCTGCAAATCTGGTCTTGTTTCCTCCCTCAAATGGTTGTAGAATACTCTGCGAATTACTCCCAGAAGGTAAGAGGGAAATTTCTTCCTCAACCTTGCACAACTTAGCTAGCAACTGCTGCACAAAATTCTGCCCAACAAAAGACTGTGCAGGCCCTAGGAATGTTGAATTTGGTTCTCAACGAAGCAGCAATATCCCACCCTAAAACTCTCCACAAAATCCGCTCCAATATCAAGGGACTTGCTCCTAAATTCTCCAGCTGAATTTTCTCTTGAAGACCCCTCAACCAAGCAAATCAATTTTTGCCACTGCGTCCTCCTGGAAGTTCGAATTGGGTGGAGTATGGCTGGAAATAACCCACAAGCTCCAGCAATCTCCTCTCCAATAAGCTCTGACTTCTCTCCTAGGGTGGAACTCTAAGTCCATCGAATAGAGAGTTGAGATCTCCCCCTGGAAATCTCCTTGTGCCAAGCAGCACTGGTAGTCTTGGCTAAGCAGCTCAAGAGTACTCTAAATCAGAAATTCAATTTGTCAAAAGCCCCCAAAATGGTGCCTCTTCCTTCTATTTATTTCTGCTGCCCCCTCTCTCTCCTTGTGGGCTCCACCAATTCGACCTCCTTTCTCTTCCTTCTTCACCGTAGCTCGATTTTCCTAAGGGGTTCGAATTCTCCATTTGGGTGGCCCCCACATTCCACTACCAATTTAATTTTCTTTTTCTCTAATGTTCGTGGCCTCCATTTCTCCAAAAATTAAGTGCGGACTCTCAACCCACTTTTCCTAAGTTTTACACGCCAAAACATTCCCAACGCCCAAATTGCAAAAATGGAAATTCTTCTTAACAAAATTAATTGAATTATGGACATTACAAACTGCCTTGATTTCAACACACTATCATCTTAAGAAAATCTGCTTGCATAGCTGGAATATAAAGTTTTTGGTCTTCTTAATTCTTAGGTAAGTATGTGCAACTGAAAGAGATTTAATAATTATGGTTATATCCTCCCTTGTATTCTTTCCCAAGAATGAGGGCAGAAGCTTCTATAAAAGTATTTTTGATGTGTTACTGTAGCATGTGTGATCTTGACTCAGTGATCCTTCCTGGTCATCTTGTCATCCCATCAGGTTTACGTACGTAAACCTTCCATGGTCAACCTATGGTCACATCTGTTATTAGTCTGTGACCCTAGTGGTCCTGCACTTAGGGTTAGGCATAAATCAAATTTAATCTAAAGACTAAACATCTATAAATAAAGGAACACTACACTCCATGAGTCCATTGTAATCATATCTAAAAAATTGTGTCCTTCCAGAGTCTATCAGTGATATGAAGTTCAGGATCCTCAGTTTCATTTTTTCTGTTATTGCATCGAGCAAGATCCTGGGTCTTTCGTTCCTGGAGTACTTGATTTTAATGGCATTTCTTAGATGATGTAAGTATATTTAGCTGTAGGTGCTTTCATATCTTCTTTTCAACCTGTAGTTTCCTTTTGGAGTGACAACCCTTCTTTTCAAGGTAGCTGGGTGCATGTGATTGTACTAATGATATTTTGGGCATTGCTTCGACGTCATTGGGATCTGGGCCCTGGCATGACTCCATCATTAAAAGCCTCTATTTCTTTTCCTTGTACAGAAAGGAATAATTATTTTTGATTTGGTATAGTTTATTTTTCCCTGGAAAATAATTGTGAACTTTCTTCATTAACATAATGAGTCAAATTACATTTTGCTGATGCATAGCTGAAAGTATGCACTTTTGAAAGAGCCTTCAGATAGTTTTTCTGTGAGCATCTGCTCAGGAAGCAAAAGACTCCCTGAGAGTAGAAGAGTCTGAGAATTTTCACATTGTTCCTGTATATAAGCTCATCCAAAAAAGAGCTGGTCCAAAGTGTTCACCCTTTTTATGAGTGAAAACATAAATATATACATAAAGTTCCAAACAAAACACAGCCAAGAAAGCCATTACAATTTCAAAAAGAGGCTTTTGTTTTAGTTCCCAGCATGCTGATGGACTGGAGGGGTCCCCTCTATGAAGGGCCTGTGATAGTATTCGTAGTGTTCTCCATTCCTTGTTTCCTTTATCTTCCATTAGCCCAAAACCAATTGAGTACCCTCTTTAGAAAGGGAGTCTGCAGCTGTCTTCCACTCTCTGTAGACATGACTGCCTGTATGTCATTGAAGGAGCTTTTTCTTAATAGGACATCCTCTAACAAGGGAAAAATTAAATGGTTGTGGCATCTTTGTGTCTCCTTGAAACAGTTTATCACAAGCATAGAGTCCCCAAAAATATGTAATGAGCTGCAATCCTTTTCCAGTGCAAAAAGAAAAAGAAGCTTTAAAGCCAGCAGTTCTGCATAGTTGTTTGAACTTCGACCTGTTTGAACTTTGACCCCTTTCCCAGCCCTATCTGATGTGAAAAAGAATGTGTATTGGAGAGATAGAGAACCATATCCCCTCCACAGTCTCCCTCTCCTTGGAACACCCCATCGAAAAAAGCCCATTTGCAGAACTGGTTTTCCCCACACGGGTTTTTCCGGGGAAAAACACCGTGTTGATTATTTTGTGTGCATTATTTCTCAGTTCCTGTTATTATTTGTGAAAATTTCGATAGTGATTTAAACGTTATTTGTCGTAAATAATTTCTGAAGACAAATAATCTCCAATAGATATAAGATTAAATTCTAGTTGTTGCAATTAAGAAAATTTCACAAGCAATTCATGTGGTTGAAATCAACCAGAATGGAATGAATTCAACTTTCATTAAGAATGTTATATATATAAATACAACATTAGGACCGTTGGATTCAACTTCCAAGGTTTCTTGGAATTTTGGCAATTGTTCACCATAATCCTAATGGATTAGGTGTCCAGCATTCCCCCTTTAATCCGAAGGGTTGTATATAAGTCCAAGAAGAGAGCTAAAGTGCAAAAATGCATGGCAGCCAATGGCTGAATGTACTCTCTGAAATGGTGGTTTAAGGAAGACCACAAACCAAATGAGGTAGAAGAACACAAGGTCTCTACCAATGGTGGTTTAAAGTTGACCACCAACTCTGGAACTAAAGCTTGAAGTAATTCCTGGAACAATTCCAAATATGGCTAGAAGTTGAAGTCTTCTGCTAGTGGAAGTGCTCTCTGATAATGGTTTGAAGATGACCACAATTGTGTAACATAAACCAAAGTCTTTTGCTGTTGGTAGTTTAAGGCAGGCCGCCAACCAAAAAGCATGCTCATGAAGCATAAATTTGTCTCTAACTACAACTTTGAATCTCGCAATGGCTGACTCTAGCTCTAGGCTCTAGCAGCGAGATTTGGTTCAGGTTGTGGCTTAGGCTCGCTTGATAAATCTTCGAAGCAAGTAGCTAACCATCAATTCCACCCTGTCAGATACGAGGTGGAAAGATGAAGAAATTTATGTTGCAAGAGGTGTCAATACTTGGGAACAAATTATGTGGTACAACCGATATATCTTCACGGTTGTGAAGATCATTTCCAAGAAGCGATCCATTAAAGGTGAATCTTGATTCTTGTAAGAGTATTGTTTCTGGAGCATCTGTTTGAATGATGATTGTGCTTACCACAATGCTCGTAAGGGTGAAGATCAAAACACTGATCTTTCACATGGCCAACTCAATCACAATGTTGGCATTTAACAATCCATTGTGGCTATGGAACGGGAGGATTGACCACTGCCCACAGCTTTCATTTCCCAAGTATATGTAAACCAACATAACACTTGATTTTTTACCAAGTTTATGCAAGGGCTTGCATAATGCATACTACTTGTTTCTTGTTCTAATTTATTCATGGATTATAGCACAATTTTTTAAAGTCATAGGGTTTCTTTTTCCTTTTTTTTATCAACAATCTTCTACACTCACTTTTTTTCATCCTAATTGCCCTAGGTTTGAACTATGAAGTTGCCCATTTCGTTGTCGATATACCAAACCCTTTGGAAACATTTTGGTAGTATCCTTTAATGGATTGGAAACTATAGTGGAAAATCAATGAATACAGGCATTCTTGTACATATATATAAACTTTCAAAACGGTTTAAATATTTTGGTGTTTTTCTAAAGCCCTGTTTGATATTGTGGAGCATATGGTTAGCCAAGAATTCACAAATCTTTGATGTAAAATTTATTCATCCTTTTCAAATTCTCCCACAGATCATATTTACTTTCCTTAAATGCAAGATGCATGTCAAACATATTGATCCAAGGTTGACAAAGCCCCTGTTGATTGATAAAACCCAAAAAGATGGTGTTTTTTATGGCACGAGGCAAGGGAAAATAGATGTTAGCACTGCTAGTCGAGTGTTGCATCTATCAGAGGCTCATAGCATAAAATTCGAGGCTGCTCTTAGAGAAGAATTAAATAATTATGCAAAACTTATGGCAAAACGTTTCTACTACAATGTGCCCAGGGAAAATTCGTAATGAAAATTAAGATCTTTGGGGATTCTAGTTGGGTAATTAACTAGATGAGTGGCACCATTCAACTTAATAATATCAGTTTTAGACCTATTGGAGAATGGTTGAAAAGGATAAAAAAAAATTGAAGTAATTTCATTCAAACATATTTATCAAGAGTTGACTAGGGTAACATATGCTTTGTCGAAAGATGCAAAACATGTTCCTAAGGGCACTTTGTTCAAAATTCAGTTTATTCTATCTAGCAGGCCCAGAGCAAAGCCTCACTGGGGGAGGGGTCGGACCTTATGGCAACGATGAAGAAGGGTTGTCATTGTCACCTCAGCAACCTTCCTCCTGCCCTTTAGTGGGATTTCAACCACAAGGGAGACTTCCCTAAATCGCCTATAAGGGTATTCTAATACTACGACTCAAGGTGATTTGTTTTGATGGTCTAAAGATGGATATAGGGCTTGGCAAGGCCAAAAATTCCCAAGGTATTCAATACTAGGGTTCAAGCACCATAAAGTTAAACCAATAAGTGGGTTGCTATAAGTTAGGGTTTGAATGATCTTTAATAATAGGGTATCCAATGAAATATAGCAGCCCAAGAAAAACCCTCTAAATGGTCTTCAACAAGAAAGGAGCAATGGCTTCAAATAGAGACTAGGGTTGAACTAGGGTAAACAGTTTTACGGTTGTTAGATATGCATAAACAACAAAAAGAGAAGGTGACTTCCGCCCTTCTACAACATGTAAGGCTATCCACTATGCTAGATTTTGTTCGTGTAAGATTTATAAAGACTAATCTCCAATTATAAGCCACCCTCATTCTATAAAATAAGTTTAGCACAAATCAGATGTAAAACTATAACAGTTGCCCTAATCGTATAGTAGAGAGAAATATGCTTTATTAGTGATTCACAAGGATGCGTCCCCCAGGGTGGGGTGCACATACCTCAAGCATACCAGGCACCTGGGACGGGGGGATGCCTGGGAAAACATTTCCCCACCTCCCCCTTTTGGGAATATTCAGGGGGGAACGTTTCCTCAATGTGAGGGATGTTGGAAAATCAAAAAGGCAGAAAGATTTTCTTTATGTTGATAATTACTTGTGATATTCTTATGTTCTTATTCACCTTCTTGTGTTCTTCTTTTGTCTTAGTTCATCAAGCAATTACCAAAATCATAGCATGAATATCAAAGACACCAGATGTAGGCGCACAACTAGGGGAAAACCCAGTGAATAGCTCTTCCTTCAATAGCTTCACAAGATAATCCAAGACTCTTTGACCTAGACACAAACTTCCTCCAATCACCAAGTCAGCCCTTCCCTACTTCTGCAGATGATGACCTTCCAGCAAAAGCTTCGACCTAGAACTCTGACCTTGCAGCGACAGAATTTCGACCTAGTAACAGCAGTAGATCTTCGACCTAGAAGCAGCAAAAACTTCAACCTTGAAGCAACAGCAAAATCTTGACCTTGAAGCAACAACACTTCAACCTAGAAGCAGCAACAGAACTTCAACCTAGAAGTAGCAGAAACTTCGACCTTGATGTAGCAGCAGAAACTTTGATCTTGATGCAGCAGCAGAAACTTCGACCTTTCAGCGATAGCCCAGTAACTTCACACATGTGAGATAGATTCCGCAGAAACTTTGATCTTGCAATTCTTCTCCATCTCCTGCAATTCCATACTTTTCTGCTTCTTTTGCTTGTATATCGAACTTGTGCTTATGATCCTCCAAATTAATCAAACTTCTCTTATTTATAGCCTCTTTTGCGGGTTGAATTACCCTGATGTAGGCTGACTTGATCAAATGATGGTTGACTTGGTGTGGAGGTGACAAATGACCTATTTTACTCAATAATAATTCTTTTTACATGATTCAAAAGCCCAAGAAGGGTCTCATAAAATGGACAATGACTCTAATGACTCCAGATAAAACCTAGAAGTCCTCAATGGGGACTTTGACCTAAAACATGATGACCCAAACTTGAAACCCATGCTTTTATAAGTCATAATAATAATAATAATAATTTCTTTTTATTCTTTTGATAAATACATTTTATTATGACTCATACAATCATGAAGACCGAACCTAGTTACATTCTTCAACAGGGGGAAACGTTTCCCCAGTGTGAGGGAAGTGTTTCCCCAAAAGGGGTGCTTGTGAGTGTCCCCCTCGGAAAGGGCTAGGCGTCCCCCCTTAATTTTACTTGAAAACAATAATTTATGACTGGGGAATCTTAATATTCAACCCTAAGGCCCTACTAGCATTCTCCTTTATCTTTCATTATCATCCTTTTACTTAAATTTTTAGCATTACCATTAATTGACTCAGAATGTTTGAGAGTGGTTTTGACCTCATTAGATTTCATATGGAGAAAGTTGAATTTTAGATCCCACTCAAAATCCATCATACTAAATAGTTTTTAGTATTGGTGGGATTGCATTGTTTCCATCATAGTTACACGAGTACCGCTCCCAGCCATTGGAGAGCACATACCCCACGCTTTAGCGCTCTTGGGAGCTTGGGAGCTGATATGAAACATTCCAAAACAGCCAGGAACATTTGCAAGTACTTTGGAGGTTTCTTGAAGTGTGGCTATGCAGAATTTTGCATTTTGGGTACTAGTTTCGGTTGTCAACGTGACTCTGGAGCTTGTGGGAGCTCCGATCTGTCGAGGAGCATCTAGATATATGCATTGTAGAAATGCCATTTGATTTTGGAGAAATGCATTGTAGTTTGGAATGCTTGTGATTGCAAGTGTTGGATATTTGCTAAATGATAATAGTCATTACCAGATTGTGCGGACACTTATGTCTCATAATGTTTTAACAACGAACCCAATAATGGTTATATTGCAGGTGTTGGATATTTGTTAAAGGATAACAATCATTACCAAATTGTGCAGACACTTATGTCTCATAATGTTTTAACAACGAACCCAATAATGGCTATTCTTAATGTATTCAAGCATAAATTGTAAGAATTAGTTTCTCCTAACCATGGGAAGCCCTCTTTCCCCAATTTTGAACTCTTGGTCACATGATATTGGTGATGTAAACGATGAGACATTTAAAAAAACATCGTGTCAATTGTCGATTCTTTTATACCGATTCTACATATTTGAAATGCATCTTTAGAAATTAAGAATTTCAGCAATGGCTAAGATAGAACCATGTACCCCGCCTTTCGTTGTTGCTTGGGTTGTATGTGTTATCAAGGGTGGTTTCATACGATTTAGCTGACTTCAATTCCCATATGATGGATTAAATCCTCTTGGATCATTTTTTTGATATATCTATGTGTGGTCTTTGAATACATCCATGGGGACAACTTATAAATTTGCAATTGAAAACAAGTTGCAATCCATCTTATTTGTTTTACCCTGGACATTGCATTGATTGTTTCTTCTTGGTCCACCTGTAAATCATTATTAAAATTGATTACTTCAAGCGCAGTCTGTATAGCTCAATTGAGCTTCATTGTTTGTATTTGTGCATATTAGAAGAATTTAACTGACAAACTAATTGTTTTACAGAAATGCATGGGTTTACAAAAATGCTCGTTAATTATTTCTAAGAAGCTCCATGCTCAGGGTTAGAAAGGACCTTGCTATTGAAGCCTGTTTGTAGTTAAATGGCAATTGGAAGACTTAATGGTTGAAGGAGTCATTTGATTTTTCTAGGGAGGACTTAATGATCGAAGGAGGCATTTTGATTTTGATTTTTGATTTTTAATATATTACATTATTGTCGCTCCCAACTTGACGTTACCTGTAAATTTGGGCAAAGCTTCTAGTCGTACTAGATACTTGTTACCACATACCCGAAGTACCTATGTACCAAAAACTCATGCACCATAGGTTTCCATTGGATTCTATCATGTATAAGGGATTGGAACTAGCATTTAATCAAGAGCACCAAGCCTAGAAGCACCCCTTTTGAGGGGGATGCATCCCCCTCAATTTTGTTTAATAACCCTTGAAATTAAAAAAAAAAAATCAAAAGATATTTTTAAAAAAATAAAAACTAAAAATATAAATTAAAACTTAAAAGAAAATTACATAAAAAATATCAAAATCTAAATTAATTTACAATCCCTAACTCAATCATTCGACTTACCCAAGCTTACCTCTACTCGCCTTATCCTGCAGTGCTATCTAACTTACCAATTAATGGTTCCCTCTCCTCACCCGTGACGCTACTTCAATGCTCATTGTCCGTTTTTAATTTTCGGTGTTAACTTTCGAGTCTTGACTCTAAATATCAATGATCTTAGATTGATTCTTTGACTCGTCGCTCTTTACTATTTTTGAGTCCGAGTTGTATCAATTTATTATTCCAATCTTCAAACTTCAATATCCACTATAGTCTATTTTGCTTAGTACTAATTAGATTCTAGAATGATGAATATGGATCAATGTATTTCATTATTTAATACAATTATGTATGGATCAATGTATTTATGCTTTCACTATATATATATATATATATATATATATATATATATATTAAAAAAAATTGTATACCCCGACATCCCCTTTCCCCACTAAATCTCCTTAAAATTTGAGAATTCTCCCACACATCCCCCCTGTGCATCTCCCCACACCTGCGTCCCCTTGTCCTGGAGTCTTGGTGGAACATAGAGTTTTATACTTTTTATGGTTGACCAACACACTCTAGATTAGCACCATATCCTACTAAGGTTTAATGGAGTCATTGTGGCACAAGTTCAACGAAAATATTATTGATGGAGTAAGTAGGGTTGCCTAGGGCATCCACTTCTAAAACCCTATATATTTCTCTTGTGAGGTGAGAAATTAGATATAGGGTCTTCACATATAGAGCTTCCTATAGGCCTTAGAAAATGCAATTTTGCATACAATATGGAAGAAAAATTTCAGCAATGATGAAGCATTTAGTCATGGAACAATTGAAACCCTACTTTAAACATTAAAGAATGCAAAATATCAAAGATAAACAATAAACTTACAACAATCTTCCACGAAAGCACTTCTTTCAATCCTAGAACAATGTCTCCATGCAAAAGTCACATCCATGAGAAAGTTGCATCATAAAAGACTACATTTTTCCAATTGTATTCGAAAAAAGGTTAGCACACACTCTTTATAAGAGGAAAATAATACAACGTGTGATGATGAAAAGACAAATGAGGGGCAGGCTCTCTTTATATGAGCCTTCCCCCACTCATTTTTACAATAATTCAACTAAAAATACCTATTTACAAGTTTACTTTAAGTGTTCCACAAGAAAGAGGTTACAAGCCAACCTCATGGCTGAAAAACATAACACAAACGTGGGAATAAATGCTCCTAAATCATGACATCATCCTCCAAATGAGCTCAATAAGCCACCAAAAGGTGAAATAAGGGCTAATGAGTGCTCCATACTGCAAGATGCATTTCAAGGATTATGTGTGAGGCTAAGCTATCCAATGTCACTACATGCCAACATGTCATGTCCAAGGTGCCTTATGTCACCCTCAAAGGAGGAAGAGGAGTGACATGGCACTCAATAACTCAAGCATTGGGGCTCCAAGGTGATGTATAAGCCCTCCCTTGTCATCTCACCATCGTCACCTAGGCTTTGGAACAAGTGATGCCCATCAAATAGTGTCAAAGCCAACATGGGGGCATCCTGAGGCCACTGGGCACATCATCAATATCTCCAACACCAAGCTTCATGGGCTCAATGTTTTAGCATCTTGGGGTCCATCAGGGTGCCAAGCATCAAGTGAAGACATCAGATAGCCCAACGATGTGCTATGGGTAGGCAATGTTGCATGATCAAAGTCAATCTATCTCTCTGCAATGGATAGTACAACCTTTGTTACTATGCTAAGGAGGTGGGGCAATCACCTCAAGAAGCCATCTGTTGATGTGATGAGAACCACCTGACAATACCTCCTCAAGATCAAGTGTAAAATCAACAACCATTAGGTAACAAAAATCATTAATGCATCATAGTGGACCATACTTAATGTTAGGGGCACAACCAATACTTCCAACAAAGATCACCTTCAAATATTTAATTAGACCAACTCCCTAATAAGTAATCCTCTCTTATGTTAGGGATGGATAAATTAATAACCCTATTAGGTGTTTCGATTCTCGAAGGGGAAGTGGCAAGTCCCAAGTTAACCCCTCAATCCATAGGTGTGGGGGAAGATGGTGACAATGGAGTGGACATGACTTCAAGGCTAGGTGCCATAGCCAAGTGACCAACTAATGGTGGTCCAACATCCCGAGTATGTATTTGTAAGGAGGGAGCAATCATGGAGGCATGAATTACCCTTTTCCTCAGCTTGCTTTTTCCACCCCTCTAGTGTGCCTTATACCTCTTTATGACAATGCTTTGATTTGGGTGCGAAGTTTGAGAAACCAAGTTTGCATTTGAGAGATTTAGCATTTATTACCCCTTAATGATGAGGTAGTTTATCACTCATCAGAGTTGGGACAATACAAGGGTTCCTTTTAATGGATGGAGCAACAAGTGCTCTAGGAACTGAGCGATGGCTAATGATGGGGCAGAGCTCATAATAGGCTTTAGGCTTTTGTCCACATGCCAATATTTGTCCCAGCCATCTTTTGCATTTTATCTTTTTCCTTCATTGTGGCTTTCTTTTGCTTTTACCTTTCTTTTAGCTACATCAACATATAGGGCAAAGTATTCCAACTCACTTGAAGAATGGATATGGAATAAAGGAAAAGATTGAAAGTGGTAAATATGGAATATTATAGGAATGCTACTTCAATCAAAGCCTCCCTGGTAAAATCCATCCTATAACCCTAAGGCCTTAGAGGAGGTCCCACTGGACTAGAGTCAAAGACTAACCTCCCCAAGTGAAGTGAGGGAACAAGAATACAGTCAGATCGGTTAATCATTTGGATTACTCCCGTCCCCCGTTCACCCCCGCCCCCATCCACCACAAACAAAAAAGCATTAAGTAAAAGCACATGATTACAAAATTGTTAAAGTACCTACTGATAGATGACCCACCTTCCTTCAAGAAGGAATTCCAAATGGGGAAAATAAATCTGACAGGAGCAATATATTGAGGACCTATCGCATCATGTCATGTGCTGATCAATAGGGCTGTTGGCTGACTGGCTGTCCAAGGAGGAGAAAAAATTTCTTCTATGGGTTACCCACTTTTTGGTGGGTAACAGTTAGAATACAAGTAATGGACTGTACAGTGCAGTATGAAATCTGATGTAAAGGGGATGTATTCCTTGAGAAGTACAAGCATTGACTTTTGAAAAGGTACAGTTTTGATAACCAGGATAGGCAAAAGGTCCTTCAAATATGTGGTCGCAAATCACACATGAACAATGTAATTTCAATTCAATCCATGAATAGAAATAGAAATGGTGTTTTCTTCCTTGGAAAAAAATGTATTGAATAGTATTTGTCAAATTAGTCAAAAGTTTAAAAAAATACTATCTTGTTTAAAGCTTGGGAGGAGAATTCCCATATGTAGAAAACAAAGCTCAGTAACCAAACAAATTAAGCACGTACTGATAACAATACATGACACATATAATTATCAATGGAAGGTAAACTACCAACTTTAAGAAAAAAATTACAGGATGAAGTTGCTTCACTTATATTATGCAATTCAATTACAATAATTGAAATAAAATAATAACAGTCCACATAAAGATTTTAGTACAAACCTCATAAAGAAAAACATCCCAAATGCGAAGAGCCAATGGGAAAGGGAACGAATAGGAGAAAACAGTTATAAACCACTGGCTTGCATACATGCTTGGGTTGATCATTTCCTGATCAAAATGTGCACCTAGCTTTGGCAGTTGCTCCTTTACCAACCTTTCGAACTGGAAAAGGTATTGCTGTACAAGAGGCAATCCAACCTGTTCCATAGAAAAGAAGACTAGACTATTAGATATACAGCAAGCAAAATGCATACACATATAAAGAAACCTATTAGCAACAAGGAGCACATAAATAGTAATTTGTAAACGAAATAATATCATCCTAGAACTAAAATCTACTAGAGCCAACAGCCCTCTCTGACAGCATTCAGTGATCAGAAACCATTTTCATCTGTTTCTGGTTTGCTTATTACTCTGTAATTTGTAAAAGTATATAAAAATATCAAACCTATATGTACTTAGAATTAATATCCAGATTTGCAACACAGTGCATCTCCTATTTGCATGGAAAATACCGGCTTACATGTGTACAACTTATTACTGTCATCCTCATCTTCCTTAAATTCTTTTGCAGATTCTTGAAAGCCTCATATTCTCACAGATTCTTTTTGTGTCAAAGACTGAAGTATGCTAATCTTGTTTGTGTCAAGAGTAAGGTTGACATTATTATTAATTGCAGTGAAGTGCAGGCAGATAGATCTCTGCCTAAAAAGATTCCAGAGCTTAAATATCTCCAAAATTGAAGTTCCATTATACTAGAACTATTGTAGGATAACAGAGAGGCCAACAATAATGATAACAGAGAGGCAATATATTCCTTGCCTTCCATAATGAACTAAATTGTCTCAGCATGGTTATTTTCCCCATCAGCCCAAGCAGTCAATCACCTACCAAACAGGTAGCAGAGAACAACAACTCCTCTAGCTAAAACAGGCTGAAAAATCAAACTATGATACCAGAAAAATATTTTAATGAAGGTTGAATCGCACCTTCCAGATAGCCCACAATTACATGCATAATTTACCCTATACCAACTTCTATTATCTGGGAGTCTTGACATCTTACATTCACCCTATACAAACTTCTATTATCTGGGAGTCTGGACATCTTACATTCACCCAATACAAACTTCTATCATCTGGGAGTCTTGACATCTTTCAAATGTACAAGTATTCCAACGAAGAAGGCAGAATATTTTTAGATGTATCCACATTAGAGCACATAAATATCATCATTGTATGGATGTAAAGCCACTAAACTGGGACTTTTATCCTAAATTTTTCCTATGGAGACCGGCAGTAAAATTAAACTTACATAAGTAACTAATTTATGCATAGAAGAATACCTGGAACGAATTTGGTGATTTATTGAGCTGTGGCTCTTCCCGTGGATGCAGCGAACGGGTTACCGAATCAATCTTTTCCTCCCAGCCAATGTAGGATTTTCCAAAAACAATCCTAGATCCAAAAAATACCTCTTCTACCCCGGTGCTCAGAATTCCAAGAACAATAAAGACTCGCTTCAGAACAATTCATACCACTCCCTATTTCCTCAAACAATAGTGTAGAAATTAGCAAAGAAAAACCTCCTCTCCTCCTTCATATTCCTCCCCTTTTATAACTTTGATTTACCTCCTTCATTTATGTAGATATTATAGTCATTTATGTAGATATTTACTAAGTCATTTATGGAGATATTATAGAGTCATTTATGTAGTTATTTATTAAGTCATTTATGTAGATATTTATAGAGGCATTTAGGTAGATATTTATTAAGTCATTTATGTAGATATTATTTTGATTAATTATTTTAAAATTAATTTTATTATATTTTGTTTTTAAATTAACTTTATAATTTTAATCAAATTATATTATTATTTTATTTGTTCACTCAAATATAATTTGTACTTAATTATATTTTGTTTTTTTCTTGATCAATGCTCTACCATGCATGTGTATATAAGAGCGTTATATGTGTTAAGTACCTAGCTTGATATTTCATTATATCTCAGCGAGATAAAATGCATTATGATATTCAATTCGTTACCCTAACTTAGATATTCTCAATACTAGCAGGTATGTATACTAGTGCGGTGTATGCGATGTATGCATGTGTAGCTATCATATGCATACGACGTATACATGCTAATATTATTTTGCTTCTAAATTGGAATGGGACATTACAATGGAGAAAAAATTATTTGGCTAGGGCTCCCTGTCAATATTTCTATTTTATACCTTTATTTTAATTAGCTTGAGACTTACGCCTATTGCAATTTTACAAGTGCTACAAACAATAATAAACTTTCAATAACATGAGGAGAATAAAAATCACAACCTTGCCTACGGGTATGTGGTCTAGCAGCAAGCAGAGAGGTGATAGGGCTTGTGTCGATGCAAAGACTTGAGTTCAACCCCGCCACCTGCAAGCGGGTATGGATGAGGCGAGATGCAAGCCCTGCGTGATGTTGACCGCATAGAAACACCCCTCATAGCATGGCAGCTTCACCAAATGACTAACATAAGTTTCTACAAGCCACATCTCCAAAAAAAAGGAAAATCAAAATATTTGTAACTCCATTGGTGGTCACATTCCTCTCTTAGAGATGGTGATTTTTTTTAGAACATAGACATATCAAGACTTCGACAAATAATAAAGTCTCACTAATAAAGTGATGTAATAATAGGAGATTTAATGTAGAGCTTATTGTAGACATTGCACCATCTAATTAAATGAATGAATCCATGGTTTCTCATTTTAATGTGTATTCATGTTCATGTCTGTATGTGTAGAACCAACATGGTATCTATTACAACAAAATATAGTACCTTAGTGCCAATCCTCACTAGGTGACTTCGATAATGAGAAACAAAGGGAGAGTCACCTTTGTCACCTTAGCAACTACTCCCCTCATATTTGTGTAGGATGGATATCCAACACAAGGGAGGCTTCCCTAGTAGATCTAGTTGGAAAATCAAAAAGGTAGAAAGATTTTCTTGTGTTGATAATTAGGTGTGATATTCTTATGTTCTTATTAACTTTCTTATGTTCTTCTTTTATCTTTGTTTCATCAAGAAATTATCAAAACCAAAACATGAAGATCAGGGATACCAATTGTAGGCGGACAGCCAGGGAAAAAACCCCTCTATAGGGGAAAACCCAATCAAGAACTCTTCCTTCAGTAATTCAAATTGAGATGGACCAAGACCTTAGACCAACAGACTTTCCTCCTCCACCAAGTCAGCGTTCTAATATGATGCAATAATCTTCAATCTTCTCTTCTTGTTCAGCAGCTTCAGCCCAGCAACATTTCAGAAACTTCAATCCCAGTTACTGCAACTACTGCAGAAATTTTGGTCTCCCAGTTTACTACAAAATTTCAGCCCCAGCTTCAGAACTTCGACCCTGCAACAAAGATAGAATTTTGGCCCGACTTCTGCCTAATAACTTCACACGTGTGAGAGAATCAGAAAGGTAGCCCAAAACTCGATCTTCTTCTTCCCAGATTCTCTCCTTCTTCTCTTGCAACTTCACACTCTTTTCCAACTACTGCAACTGCAGATCAAACTTGATGAGAGTGTGTGTCAAATGAGGTTGAGTTGCTCCGATATATAGGTTGGTGGTGAGGTTGAATTACCCTGTTTGAGGCCAACTTGATCTTCTTTGAGGCAGACTTGGTGGAGGAGGACACTTGACATAAACCCTGAAGGTCTACAATGGAGACCTTGCCCTAAAAACAATTGACCCAAGCATGAAACCCATGCTTATTAAGTCAATTTATTTAATAATAAAATTTATTTTTCTTTCTTTTGATAAATACATTTCATTATGACTCAAGTACAATTATGAAGACTGATCCTAATTGCATTCTTCAACACTCCCTCTTAACTACGAAGGTATTCAGAATTACCTATATCTATAGAGGTAAATGGAAGATCTTCAAAGTGAACTGCGAAGAGTTATGGCACTCTCAATGCGACGGACTAGATTCCTGACCAGGGAAATCTATCCGAGTGGGACTAAGATGGATTAAATCTATTATGCTTACTTACTAACCATAAACCTAGGGACCTACGTGTGTATCCAAAGTCGGATCTCTATGACCAACGACACCCTCCCTACTTCGAAATCTAAACATCAGACATATGTAGATGTCCTCCCAAGCATCAAACACATGTAGATGCTTCAACACTCCCGATTATTTAAATCGGTGACATCAAATCTCTCCCGATCAATTAGAATGGTAACATCAAATAAATCAACCATGCTTATAGACTAAATTGCTAGTCCTAACATGCTTCCAAAACTTCAACGTTTTGAGCAGAGATTTACCTGTACAGACACAACCCCAATCAATAACAAACTTTGAATTACTTATAAGTAAACACAAACCTTCGAGGTCTTCAATCATCTTGATGCCACTTTATTCATATGCAACTCGTCGGAAGCTTTTCTTCTTTCGTTACAACACCAAGACATCCTCAATACTTTGTAGTGCGTTCATCCTCCGATTTTTACTTCAAGGTGTCCACCATGACTATCATGATATGCCCTCCCTCTGGGTAAATATATCCCTTCTTCTATCCAGGCTCCCTTAACTTAGGGAGATCAACTACTTTCTATAACATGGCTTCATTCCTTCTTATCAAGGTCATCTTGATCTTATAGCTTTCTTCATCATGCTTTTATGGACATCTTCATTATCTTGAAGATTGTGTACCTGCAACACTTTAATACCAAGTACAACCAAATACATATGAAGTTAACTATATCAGAATCATACCACAATGAAAACATTTCTTAAACTTATTTAGGTTCATAATCAACAACAGACACATACTTCTATACTTCAATTTCTTGCTAGGGTTTTTGTTATAAACCCTAGATCACATTATTAAAACTTAAAGTAACTCAATCAAGATATCAGTCTCATTATATCTAGGGCCTCAATATTACTTTCAGAGATATGACAGACTCTACTATGATACATTGCAAACCCTAGAATCCATCTTTGAGACACTAAGGCTTAGATGACAACAAAAACCAATCATAGCACAATCTAAGGTTTCAACAATATGACCAACTTCTACTAGGGTTTGTTGTAAACCCTAGATTTAATCATCATATTGGAAACAATATCTCCATATCCTAGAATATCAAACTTCTACTAGGACTTAGTTAAAAACCCTAGAACTATGAGCATCAACAATTAGGTTAGCACATATCATGCACAAGCATATCAATATCTATTAGGTAAACCAAAGACACAAATATCAATACATTAAAGTTAGACATATAACAATTTTGATCAGGCTAGACAGACAAATATACACCTAGGGTTTCATTAGGAGTTTACTATATATATATTATAAGGGTTTTGCTCACAAACCATAATTTACCTAAACCCTAAAAGTCTAGGATTTCAATACACAACAAACCCAAAGGACTAGGGTTTCTATAATAGTACCAAAACCCTAAACATCAAAAGAATAGTATTTTCTAGATTTCATCAATAACCTTAAGTAGACAAGGGTTTCATAATCAATATCGACACACCCTTAGGTTTGGGTCTTGAAGAGCTTCCTTTGCAACAAAACTTCTATCATGCTTTGTCTTTTGAGGTCTTCTCCATAACCCTTGAGCATTTAGAAGCTTTCCTAAACAACGAAAATATAAAAAGAAAATTTATTAGCATATAATACAAACACATCTCGATAAGAGAGGAAACCAAACATAAAAGGATAATACAAGGAGTAAGATACTTATCTTTGGTAAAATGGTGAGGGCTCCCTCTTAATCCAATCTTGAGGGAAACCTACAACTTTATCAAAACAATTCACAAATTTTCTACCAAAGCATGTTAGACCTATAAGTACTAGAAATCAAAACATAAAGGAAAAAAATTCAAAACTTGGAATCGAAGGATATGTAAGGGATAGAGTCCCTAAGAGTCCCTAGCAAATAAGTCTTTGACTTCGGGTTCTTCCATCTTGTTCTTCTTTGGTGAACCGTCATCGGCAACATTTGCTTGATCCCTATCTCTCCTTTTATTCATTGGATTCTCAGGACAATGGCTTTTATAATGACCCATTTTGTGACAATTGTAACATTCAATCTTAGATAGGTCTATTTGTTGGTCCTTTGAACTTCTGGAAGCTTCCCTTATTCTTGTGATGAGCGCAATAGCCATTTGAGATGTTCTCCTCTTCATTCTCCTTATTGCTTACTAATGAGATTCTGACTTCTTCTTGACTACATGTGTTCCATAATTGTTCGAATGTAGGAGTATCCTTCCAATTGTTGATTCCTAATGCAAAGGCACTCCAAGATGTTGCTAATCCTAGAAGGGCAGTAATCACGAGCTCCTTTTCAGGTACTATTTCATCTATTGCCTGGAGTTCATGTATGATTCTAGTTATCTTTACAAAGAAGGATGCCACAGTATCATCTTTTGTCATCTTCATAGTACTTAGTTCATTTTGAGGCTTGCAATTTGACCAATGTTCTTGATTGTGAATAATTTGGATAGGGCCTCATACATTTCTTGAGCAGAATCTATGTTGGATATATATGGAATGAGGTTTCTTTATTCCATCCACTATTAGGCTCATGGCCAATATTTTTGTTTCTCTAAACTTTGCTTTCTTTGCTTCACTTGATTCGTTTATAGGTTTCTTTACTTTTCCTTTGACTATATCCAAAAATTTATTCTTCTCAAGGATGAGACCTATGCTCGTTTTCCATGCCCTATAGTTGGAGGCTCCTTCTAGTATGTTTTCTCCCCTTCAATGAGTTGTACATGGTTCTTGAAGATAGTTGGCTTATCCCCTTATATGATTCCTTATTCTCTTTTCAATAGATCTTTGGGCTACATTTTTCTTCCTTTTTCACCTAAGCTTTGATACCATGTTGGAAAATCAGAAAGGTAGAAAGATTTTCTTATGTTGATAATTACTTGTGATATTCTTATGTTCGTAACTTTATTGTGTTCTTCTTTTATCTTTGTTTCATCAAGCAATTATCAAACCAAAACATGAAGATCAAAGGCACCAGATGTAGGCAAACAACCACGAAAAAACTCTATATAGGGGAAAACCCAATCAAGAACTCTTCCTTCAGTAATTCAAATTGAGATTGACCAAGACCTTAGACCAATAGACTTTCCTCCACCACCAAGTTAGCCTTCTAATATGATGCAGAAATATTCAATCTCCTCTTCTTGTTCAGCAACTTCAGCCTAGCAACACTTCAGAAACTTTGATCCCAGTTACTGCAACAACTGTAGAAATTTCGGTCTCCCAGTTTATTTCAAAATTTCGGCACCGGCTTCAGAACTTCAACCTTGCCACTGAGATAGAATTTTGGCACAACTTCAACTTAATAACTTTGCATGTGTGAGAGAAAGGTAGCCCAAAACATGATCTTCTTCTTCTTCTCGTATTCTCTCCTTCATCTCCAACAACTTCGCACTCTATTCACTGCATTTATTAGCCCAAAAACATCAGCTTACTCACAAAGAATTAGCCCTTCAATTCTTTGTATATCTAAACCTTCAAGCTTCTTGTTCAATTATCCTTGTTGAACATACTTCACATTATGTGCTCAACAACCCTCTACACAACAGAACCTTGACCCTTTGTCCCTTCGTTGTGTTGTATGTAACTAGGTTCGGTCTTCATAATGACATATGTAATCATGATTTTATGTATTTGATGTAATGAGAAAAATGAATTTATTATTGTTGTTCTTGAGGCATGGGTTTCATGCTCAAGAGGAATTCATTTTATAGGTCAAGCTCCCATTAAGAGTTTCTAGGGCTTATGAGTCATTATCATGTATGAAAGGCCAATTTGGGCATGTTACATATTGTAAGAAGAATTTATTTGAGTCAAAATCAAGTCAAAGAACCCTCCAAGACCAAGTCATGATGCAAGGAACAAGTCGACCTTCACAAGCATCAAGTCAACCTAAAGCATGGATGAGAAGCCTATATAAAGGAGACTTCAACCTCACTTTGAAGACACACAACACTCACTGAAGTTCGACTACAAGGAAGAGAAAAGCACGAAAAAGAGAAGGACCAAGATAGAGGAGCAAGGATGAGATTTCAGATTTGGATTTTGGGTTGTTTCTCTCCACACGTGCAAGGAAACTAGGGCACATCCCACTGTAGCAAATTAGAAATACAATCACCTCAAGAAGGTTGAATCTAGTCAAGGAAGAGATCTACTTTGCAAGCCAAAATCGCTAAGAGACTAGCTCAAGTCAAGCGAAGGAGTAGAAGGGCTAAAATTGCCCTAATACAGTCACACATGCGAAAAGTACAGCCAACTGCAAGAGGCTGAAAGTTGCAATAGGGAAGGCCAAAATTTTCAAACTAGTGTTGCAGGGCCAAAAAATTGAGGACAAAGGAAAGATTTAAACAGAATCAAGAAGAGGTAAATTTTGACTTGGGGCAAGTTTGACTTGGTCTTGGATGAGTTTTTGGTCAAGGGTCTAGGTCTTGGAATTCGTCAATTAAAGATTCTATAAGAAGAATTCTTGTGGGTTTTCCCCTCAGTTGGAGAGGCTTTGGCCCTCGCTGATAGCCTACACATTGTGTCAAATCGTCTCATTGTTCTTTATGCTTTGGTAGTTGTTTGATGATAGAGAACACCAATAATAATAAGTAAAGAATTTATCTAAGTGAAGTAAAAATACATCACAAGCAGCTATCAAAGAAGAGAAATCACCTACCTTGCTGCTCCTAAATTTCTCAACATGGTATCAGAGCTAAGGGAACAAGTTAAAGAAGGGAAGCTTAAAGAAGGACACTCAAGGATCAAAGCACTAGAAGATGATCAAGAGCATCAATCATCAAGAAGGACCTCTTATCTCAAAGGCATCACAAGGACAAAGAGTTCATCATCATCTTGAAGAAGGAAGTTACTAAAAGAGACCTCAAAACCCTAGTTCATTCAAAGAAGAATTCTTCACATGAAGCATCTTGATGTCTACACATTCAAGGGAAGCAAGAAGAAAGGCGTTGTCATCATCATCAATCATTCAAGGTGATCTCCCTCTCATTGAGTCAAGGATCACCTTTTAAGGCAGAAATCTAAATCAAGAAGTCATTTTCCTCAATCAATATCATCATCAAAATCAAGAAAGCAGCAGGTTGAAGATATTGTCATCAAAGAGTACCTTCACAAGTAAGTATCCTTATGTCCACACATGAAGCTATCAAAATGTCTATTTATAAGGAAAGCAACAAGTTGGTTGGGTCATCAAACTTCCTTGCATGGAAGAAGAGGATTGATTTGATCATAGAAAATGAAGTCGTTAATCATGTTAAGGGTTCAATTACTAAACCTCTGAAGGAAGAAGCTCAAGCTCATGCAAAGTATATGAAAGGGGAAGTAAGGGCTCAAAGGATTCTTATAGAATCCATCAAATATCTCCTCATTCCATAGGTATCAAATTTGGAGACATCAAAAGAGATATATGAGAAGTGAGTAGAATTTCTCTCTGTAAATATTGCCGGAGAAGTAATATCGTTAAGACAAGAACTCTACAAGATGAAGATATCAAAGGAAGATGGAATAGCCTAATATTTTATGAGGGTATCTGAAATAAGGGACCAACTATAAGAGTTGGGAGAAATAATGTCCGACAAGGAAAGGACTACCATAGTGCTCAATGCACTACCGATGGAATGGGGTATCTTTACATCAAGCATCTACGGAAAGAAGGAGGCTACCTAGTTCAATGAACTATGGTCATCATGCAAAATTGAAGAAACCAAGCTAAAGGAAAAAAGCAATGTGGGATCAAAATGAGAAAACACAAGCAATTGTTGCCATGGCAAAGAGAAAAGGAAGGTTTGGTCCTCAAAAAAAGAAGAATATGGCATATGGCAAAGGTTCAATGCTATGGATGTGAAGAATATGGGCACTACAAGAGAGATTGTCCCAAACTCAAGAAGGACAACAACAAAAGAGGAAGGGAAGAAGCCCATATCACTAAAGAAGTGGAAGAAGCTAAAAAGAAGAAATCAAAAAAGGAGGAAGTAAAAGATCTCTACTATGATTGAGATAATCTTCTCCACCGAGTTATTTTCAAGTTCTTGTAAAATATAGCTATCATGGTAGGAAGCATTAGAAGCATGATAGGATGTATCATTTTAGGAAATGGCATCATAAGAGCATAAGAATGAAGCAAGAGCTCATGACATCATCAGCAGAATCTTGAACGATAGCTGAAGTAGAAGTCTACGACAGTCATCATTAGAAGGAAATAGCTCTTGGTAACCTCATTAGAAGCATAAGTCGTACTTATGGGTAGAAGAAAGTCATCTAGTATAGAACTCATCATACATCATTGGAAAGAAGCTTTTGCAGGATGAGGATAATCAAGATCCTCCGTTGGAATCTTCATTAGAAGATTCATCTCTTGGAAGAAGCAAGTGTCTCGCTAAAAATTTCACCTTGGATGGGATTCACTGTTTGAAAGAATGATAGTATGATGACAAAGAAAGGCAACATGTTGAGATCGTTGGAATACTTTCAATCAAGGAAAATAAGTTGCCGAAGGAAGTCCAAATGACCAAAAGAAGAAAAGAGGTATGTATGCATATGATTGTTAAATTAAGTCATGTCACCATATAGTTGCTATAGAAATAATTGATATTCTAACTCATGAATATGATCAAAGGAAAGGGTTCTCTTCTGTTGGAAAGATGCATGAAGGCATGCTTCACATATTGACTAGATGAAATCAACATAATATGTCCTCATATGGAATATGAG
The DNA here is from genome assembly GCA_034641835.2 of Pinus albicaulis. Taxonomy (NCBI): domain Eukaryota; kingdom Viridiplantae; phylum Streptophyta; class Pinopsida; order Pinales; family Pinaceae; genus Pinus; species Pinus albicaulis. The sequence goes on from CM076584.1 coordinate 1,137,538,834, forward strand.
GTGGTTGACAAAGACGAAGGAACTATGTACGAAAGCTCCTGGGGAGAAATCTGTGAAGAAAGAAAGGAGAGATCGTGAAAGATGACACTATGAGCACAAGGAAATCAACATCCTATGACTAGGAGAATTGACCATGACATCTCCATGGAAAAGTTACGAAGAATCTAATGAAGTTTGGAAAGAAAAGAGACCCTTGACATTGAATATTTTGGAAATGTGTCAATATTTGTGTAGGATGTTGATGTTGCTACAAACAGATGTCATGATGAAGGGCCATCACAAAAGGTAACTTTGATTTGATGTTCATTTTGATTTTTGAATAACATCTGGATGGATTAATAAAAGGCTACCGAATGAAAGTTGTAGATGTCACCTACAACTAGCACTCATGTGGTTGGATGAAAGATCCTAAAGGAAACATGACTTGGAAGAAGTAGTTGAATGAACAAAAGCCGGATATGGATTAGCAAACAACTTTTCGATGAAGAAAAGGATGACATGACTAACATCGTTCATAAAGGAAAGTGATGGATGGCCAATGCCCTACGAAGAAGTCCCAAAAGATGAAGACTCCATAATGATAAAAATGAAATTCATGACATCAAAAGAAGGAGCTCTTCAAGCAACTGAAGGTACCATGATCTCCAGCAAAGAGCTGCTACTGGAAATCAAGTCCATAGTTAAGTGGGAGCTTAGACAAGTTCTTGATTAGGAGGGAGCTTGGGTACATTCCTTCATAGGAATGGGTATATCCTCCCTAGTTGAGAGGGAGAGATAGACACATTATTCTTGTCTTCACTTGGGAAGAAAGAATGGAGGATTGGGTAAGCATTTGGCATCTGATACTCTTTGAGGATGTGGTAGGGCATCCAAGATAAGAGTAGTCGTAGAGGATAGATATTTTTTGAGGACTGGGAATCCAAGATAAGAATAGTCCTGGAAGGACATACCCTGTGAACACCCGGGTGGGGTATGTTCCTTGAGAGACAATAATGATGGTGTCTATAAATCATTGGTCTTGCCAGCATTGTGCTCTGATCATGAAGGCCTTACTTCATCTATAAATAAAACATATATACATTAAAAACAAAGTTTTTAGATAAATTCTAATTAATAAATTAGTTAATTATTTAATTATTTCTTGTAGCATTCTTCTCTGTCGGCCATTTCTTTCTTCCCTTGTCCCTTCATGCATATTTATAGCTCTTCTTTCTTGTTGATCTTCCTCGACCTTTGTCCTGACGATGGGTCTTGTTGTAGCCTCGAAACATTGACACTCAAACATGTCTACTGTGGAGCAATTTCCGACCTCTCAATCTAAGAATCTACCCCACGGAAATTTGCAAACATTAAGCATCAAGATGGCCCAGAGACAGTCACAAGTCAGCCAAAAGCATGGATGAGAAGCCTATATAAGGAGACTTCGACCTCACTTTGAAGACACAACACTCACTGAAGTTTGACTACAAGGAAGAGAAAAGTACGAAAAAGAGAAGGGCGAAGATAGAGGAACAAGGACGAGATTTCAGATTTGATTTTTAGGTTGTTTCTCTCCACACGTGCAAGGAAACTAGGGCACATCCCACTGCAACAAATCATAAATACAATCACCTCAAGAAGGTCGAATCTAGACAAGGAAGAGATCTACTTTGCAAGTCGAAATCACTAAGAGACTAGCTCAAGTCAAGTAAAGGAGCAGGAGGGCTAAAATTACCTTAATAAAATCACACGTGCGAAAAGTACAGTCAACTGCAGGATGTCGAAAGTTGTAGTAGGGAAGGCTAAAAATTTGAGGACAAAGGAAAGATTGAAACTGAATCAAGAAGAGGTAAATTTTGACTTGAGGCAAGTTTGACTTAGTCTTGGAGGAGTTCTTGGTCAAGGGTCTAGGTCTTGGAATTCGTCAATTGAAGATTCTAATAGAAGAAGAAATCTTGTGGGTTTTCCTCTCAGTTGGAGAGGTTTTGGCCCTGGCTGATAGCCTACATACTATGTCCTATTGTCTCATTGTTCTTTATGCTTTGGTAGTTGTTTGATGATAGAGAATACTAATCATAATAAGTAAAGAAGAAGTTATCTAAGTGAAGTAAAAATACATCACAAGCAGTTATCAAAGAAGAGAAATCACCTACCTTGTTGCCCCTAGATTCCTCAACGCACTGGCCTCATCTTAGGCCTGAGACTCCTCGACCTTGTGCCATGGATTTTTTGGTGCCTCTCAGCACTCAATCCACTGCCTATGGCCGCCTCAAATTGTTCGTGGCCTTCTGGACTGCATAAGGCCTCCTCAAATTGTCTACAACCTCCTCAGACTACTTGCAAGTTGCAACCTTCCAAAATTCCCTGCAGCCCTTCTGCAAGTAGATTTGAGGCCTCTCGGTCTGGTTCCACAGCTTCGGCCCTCCACAATTCTCGCGGTAACGTCCTACAATGCACATGATTGACCATATAATAGAGTAATCCTCCTTCGTATGGAAGAAAAGGTCTTGGCCTTCCTTTCTAGGGCACAATCCCTTCCACAAAACAAATAAGACCATAAGCTTGCACTATTTCCAGTTGTGGCTTCTCCTTCGGTGATTTGTGGCTCTCTTTAAACTCACTATGCTTCACAAGATAGGTTGTTATGTTCCCACTCATGGGTGCCCTTTACTCTTGGCCCTCCATATCGGTATTGTTCACAATGGCAGAGGCATTCGGCCTCCTTCAACGGTTTAGCAACATATAAATACCTTGGCCTTCATCAGGTCCTAAACCAAACTCGACCTAATCTCAGCCCTCCAAAACCTCATTCCTCAATTGATCTTTGACTACTAGGCCTCATAGAGAATGAGCTACAGTCTTCTCCCAAGAATAATCTCGGCCTCCATGAGCAGAACTTGGCCCTCCACTAAGGCACACCTTGCACAAGAGAAGTCACATCTCTCATGCACATATTGAGCCTCTCCTTTGGCTCCTATATTTATTCTTTCTCTTGGGTCATTTAGGAAACCTCTAGATCTTAGGGCTTTTGCCTCTCAACCCATTAGAATAAATAATTAGTTTTTTTAGGTCCTAAACCCACTACTTTGGGTCCAAAACCCCACTTTTGAGGTAAATTTCCCAACCAATTCCTTTAGGTGGGTTTTTCTTCTCAGAAATACCTTCCAAGCTACCCAAAATTCTAACACCCCCTATGTACCTAAATGTTGGTGGATTGATTGTTGAACTCCTTTATCATGACCCTAGGAAAATTGTACCCATCACTCAAACAAAATCTCAACTTGACATGTTCATCTTTTTCTATCTCATTTTAATGCTTAGAGGGTTATATTGATGATGATGATCCTAATATAGGCAATGATTTTGATGATATGTAGGTATTTGTGGTAGCATGATTTTTGTTTGGACTATAGAGGCCATCTAGAGTCTCTTTGTTGATGTATCTTTGGTTCAAATATGGATTGCACTTAGTGCTATTTTGATGATATGTGTTCTTGCTATATATATGAGAAACTTTGCATATTTGTGTATAATGGTTTGGATTCATATGAATGCAAATGAATATTTATGTATTTTTTGGTCAACTGGTTTTTTGGTCTAGTTTTGGGGTTGACCAATTTGATGATTGATCTGATCCTAATCACATTTGTTCATTGTCTATTGTTAATTTTAAGGTTTTAACTTTTGAGTCTTAACTCTAAATAGCGATGACCTCAAACTAAGTCTTTGACTCGCCACTTCTTACTATTTTTGAGTTTGAGTAATTTCAATCTACTATTCCAGTCTTCAAACTTTAGTATCTGTTATTTTGCTCAAAAATACTTAGATTCTAGAATAATGAATGATGAATTTAAATCAATGTATAGAATATTTTACTATTTCTATTTCATTGAATCATTTACGATGTATGAATCAATGTATTTAATAATTAAATTTGAATTTGAACCATGTTTATATATATATATATATATATAGCCCAGCATCCCCCCTAAATTTCCCTAAAATATGGGAGTACTCCCACACATCCCCCCTGAGCATCTCCCCATTCCCTCATCCTCCTATCTTGAAAACTTGGTACAACATGTTAAAATTATATTAAATTAGCAAATATGAATTTATTATTTCCCTCCAAAATATAATAGGTCGGTTGGGCCCTAAGACGCACCCATTCGACCCTTTGGAAGTTTATATAAAGGAGAGGTCTCCTCCATCATTTGCACACATCGAAGGTGCTATGTATCTATTTGATGTGAATTTCAAGATGATTGGGAATTCATATTGTGCTTGGGTATTGGTTTGGTTATTCTCTTGATGTTGCATCTAATGTGTTGATGTACTATGAACTCTCTCTCTCTCTCTCTCTCTCTCTCTCTCATAAGAAAGAATTTCTCGTTTTTCCCCTTCTGGGTTTTTCCCTAGCCTCAAGCCTAATTTTTGTGTCTCTTGTCTCATGGTTTATTGGTATTTCTACAGTGATTTACTACTTCTCTTTCATGTTTATGAATAATTTTCTTATAATTGTTTAATGATGCAAATGTTACATAATGCTAATGAAGATTTGAAGCTTAGAAAAATGTATAAGGAAATTGTTCTAGTGTTGCCATACTAAAATCAACATGGTATTAGAGCTAGGGGGGCAGTGAAGAGCAGGTTTGAGGAAGACCAGGACAAATTTACGAAATACTTCTGAAAGAGGAGCGAATTTTTTTTTTGGATTAATCTTTGGTTTTGGGCACAGGATTATTATTGGAGTCTAGCGAAAGTCTGGCTCTTAGTTTGGCACAAGAAAAATCCATTCTGGAAGGGAACAAATATTTGTTTAATCCTTGTTTGGGCAGAAATACTTATCTAGGAAGTCAACAATGTTCTTATGGTTTGGAGCTTGGTTTGGGCACAAAAATATCTAGTTTGGAAGGGCGTGAAACCCTCTTTGATTCTTTGCTTGGACTTAGAAAAACTAATTGGTAGGTAGCGAAGCTTTATTTGGACTTGTAGTAGCTCGCTTTATGCTTATGAGACAGGACAAGGTTGCGATGGATATTTTCTATTGAATTAAACAAAGTTTGGGTACTCTCGGGAAACTCGCAATGCATCTTGTAGCAAGATTGATTTACATCCTCTCATGTTAGAGTAAGGCAAGCGAACCATCCAGTGTAAGAGCTAGCCAGATGATCAAGATAAGAAATCAGTAGTTCGGATTAAATTGTCGGAGTTTCGGAGTTCCAATAGAAATATGCTTGGAGAAACCTTCGGAGTCACTGAAGTGACATGATAAATAAGCTCGGATTTACTATACGGATATATTTCGAGGCAATTCCCTTTTGCAACCAAATCTTTGTTCTTCATTTCAAGGAAAGAAATACAACTTTCGTATCTATCTTGGTGAGATAGGATTTCATATCTAGGAAATCGTGTTTGTCTTAGCGAGTTCAAAATAAAACCTTCGTATTTGTTGAATGGAGGATCATCATCATAACTAGCAACAATCTCAATATCATCTAACAATTTAACCCAGTCAAGATCACCCACAGACAAAACCGCTAGGCTCTTTGCATAAAATTCAAACTCCTTATTTTGCTAGACCCATCGACGGAACATATGAGTTTCTAAACCACGATGGAATATTGTAGAACGTTGATGTTGTCCTGCAACTCAAATTTGTGTTCTCAATTAATGATCTCTCAATTCATATGTCTATGATTCAAAAATAATAGATGAATGAGTTGATTTTGGTTCATTGTTTAAAGTTCTTTGTCCTGGTCTCATTCTTTTGCATTATTTTGTTTGATAAATTCTCTTGGCGGAAGTTCAATTGCATATCAAAAGTTTGGTTGAATTGGTCAAAGGTATGTTTCGAGTTGATCACTCTGTTACAACAATTGACTCGTATTTTTTAATTGGTGTATGGTCGTTGGAGTATAAATATCCATGCTAGAGATACATATGTGAAAATACATTTGGGAAGTGAATCAAACATGTGATCAAGTAATGATCTCAATGTATTGTATATTGAAGCAAAGTCAAAATTAGTCAGCAAAGGTCGAGCTTTGTCGCACTTAAGCACTGGCGTGCCCAGTCCATTGTTTCCAATCCGAACCTTCTAATGTAAATGATCCAATTTCTCTGCGAAATATTTGAGATCCCATACTCTGTAATTGTTGCTCTTACTATATCTAAGCCAAGACTATCTTCAAGGTCACCTGAAGTGCATGTCGAATAGATTATTGCCCTTATTTATCTCTGTAATATGAGAGTACGACATCTAATGATCTTTGTTAATAGAAATCTCAATATATATATATATATATATATATATATATATATATATATATATATATATATGTTGTATGAAAGATGGCCAACATTTAAAAGATCACTAAGGTGTTGCCCTGTTGTTCCCTCCATGCATGGTATGAATTGTTGTATCTCAATCAAAACTCCATCACATAGTATGTTGAATCCTAAATTTTACTGAATCTTTGCAAGGGATAGAATAAGCACTGTAGAAAGGAAGTCTTTTATCGAAACCCATTAGATTATGTTGATTCAATATGCACATTTCATGGTTTAAAACAGTAGTATATTTTGATTCTCCAAGGATAAATGGGAACTTTAATCACAAAGTAAAATTGATAAAGAGTCACTTTATTGTGAAAGCATTTTGCATAATAGGAGAAATTGAATTGGTCATGAAAGTGAGATATAATGCCTAAAGATTGACCAAGTTCAAGTTTAACACGCCATGTATATCTTTATCTCTTAAAGAATGCTTCAAGACCTCATTGTTTCAAAGTTGTGGCTCACATCTAGAAATAAGAACTATAAAGGTAAAAAGTTGTGGTGCAAGTTTTTGCGTTGCTCATATAAAGTGCTATGAAGGCCAACAAGGTCAAGGTTAGGAATATTGGTCTAAATAATCTTATAGGTGCCAACATCTAAGCCTCCTAGAGACTTGATACAAATATTTGAGTACTAAAGAAAAGCCATCCAGGAACTAGGGTTTGAACAATACCCTAGATCTATTGTTGATCTCGTGTGAATGAAAGAATCTGAGTCTAGGGTTTGGGACTTGTTACTACTCAAACTAGCAGGGGTCCTAGGAGGGGTTCCTATACAATAACAACTAGGTCAAGTGGCAACAATGGAACAATAGCCCACTACCACCTCAGCTAAAGCTCCCTGATCTTTATGGAATTTCACCGATGGGAGGAGTCTCGGTATTAAGAAAATCACTATGAGAAATATATCAATGGGTGAAGGTAGTTATTCCAAGAGCATATTCAAAGGAGAGACTCTAATGATAGGAGTTGCTTGCTGTAGAAGCAAGATAAATGGCTCTCCAAGAAGGGCTAGAAAGAGAACAATATCTAGAGTTGAGGAGTATTTCTTGATAAGAAGTTCCCTAGACCAAAGAATCCTAAAGGAATGGGGTTTCCAAGCAATCCTTGTGAAATTGGAGTGACAAGGTTGCAGGACCACAAAGAAGCCCCAGTGGACCCAAACGAGGTCAAGGGTTTGGGATGAAACTTCAAACAAAGGGGCTTGACCAAGTGAGGGAAGAGAACTTAGAAGAAGGATCAAGAGATTGGGTTTGATTTGAGGCCTTAATACAATGATCCTTGATAAATCCATTAACCAAAGGAAACCTAAGGAGAATGGTTTACAAGCTAGGGCTTGCCGAAACTCGAGATTCCACCATCAGAATAACTTCAAAATTGGAGGACCTCTCAAGGACAGCTCAGTGCAGCTCTAGACCAAATTTTGCTGAAAAATGTGCAACTATGTTTGGTCTTCATAAATATGAAATGTACTTTGATCCTTGTATTTTGTAAAATGAAAGAAAAATTATTATTGTTATTTTTGGAGCATGGGTTTCATGCTAAAGGTCTTTTATTTTAGATCTCAAGCACCCATTGAGTGCTTCTAGGGTTTGTCCTAGGTCAAGAAATCAAAAGAGTCATTGGCATAAGTTGAAGACCCCATCGGTCACATTGTAACTTGTAAGAAAATTATTTTTGTATTTAAAAGAGTCAAAATACCCTTCAAGACCAAGTCGACTTCGCAGCTACGAAATCAGCCTATTTTGAGTAGCCACATCCACCTTGAAAAGCCTATATAAAGGAAGGAACTCGACCTCCTTTGGAAACATCCACTTCTCATCTCATCTTAGCAAAGGAGAAGCAGTAGAAGGCTAGCGAAGAAGGAGGTCGAAGAAAATAAGTTTCTAGGCTAATTCTCTCTCGCGTGCGAAGAAGTGAAGCTAGTGTTTGTTGCTTCAAGGTCAAAATTCTCTATCTGCTAGAAGAGGATCAAAGTTGTTGGAAGAAGGGTCTATTAGGTCACCTACTAGCCTTAGACAAGGAAGCAAGTCAAGCGAAGTTGTGGGGAGACCTTGGAAGGCTAATTTCGCTCACAGGTGTGGATGTAGTAACAGTTGCAGGGGTCCAAAAATTTCAAACTTCCAGTAGAGGCCGAAATTCTAAAGTTGGGGGACGAAGTTGCGTTGCTGGAAGAGATTTGACTAGGTCTGACTTGGACAAAAGAAGCACATTATCAGGAGAGGTCATATTTGGTCTTGGAAGGGTATTGGTCTTGGTCTAGACGTCTTGGAATTCGTCAATTGAAGAATCTATAAGAAGAGAAGAGATTTGTGGGTTTTCCTCTCAAGTGGAGAAGTTTTGGCCCAGGCTTGCAACCTATATCTTTTGTTCTTGTGTATTACTGTTCTTCTTGTTTTGATAGTTGTTTGATGATAAACGAACATAATAATAAGAGAAGCTAATAAGAAAGAAAAAGTAAAAAGACATCACAAGCCGTTATCATAGAAAGAGAAATCATCCTAACTATTTCCCTTTAGATTTCTCAACATGGTATCAGAGCTAAGGTTGGCTAAGGGCATAATGAAGATCTCTACTACATTGAAGAAGTTCCTAAAGAAGTGTATAAAGGTAGCAAGTCATCTGAAGAAGGGCATCAAAGAAGTATGGAACTTCTTATTTTCTCCTAAGAAGGAAGTGATCAAGATATCTACAAAGGATGAAGGACTATTCTCAACACTCATTGGCACATTTCAAGATGAGAATATCTAGGTAATTGACAGTGGAGCATCAAGGCATATGATTGGTCAACACAAACAACTAAAGACATTATGAAAAGTAAATTCCTCTTACTCCATAGAGCTTGGTGACAATAAAGGGTGATAGAATTGCTTTCAAACATGGAAAGGTTGTAGTATGAGGTAAAAACTCGAGCATAAAAGATGCAAGGATGATTGGATCCATGAAGGAAGACTTTACATATTGTTAACTCCCTTCGCTCAAGCTTTGGTTCACATTGAAGTTAGCTCATGTGAACTTTGGCATAGAAGTTTTGGTAATCTTCACTACGAAATCTTACCAACCCTAAATTCAATAGTGAATGGCATCCCTGAACTAAAAGAAGATCATGAAAGGTATGCAAGGGATGTGCATTAGGTAAAAACACCAAGAGACCATTTGGAAGAAGTGCTTCAAGGTCAAAAGAAATCTTGGATATTACTCATTCCAATGTTTGTGGCCCTATGACTCCAAAGTCACTTGGAGGTCATCTATATTATGTCACATTCATAAATGATCATTCAAGAAAAACTTGGGTTTATTTAATGAAATCCAAGGATGAATTATTCATCAAATTTCAAGAATTCAAAGTTGAAGTAGAGAACCTTACAGAAAGGAGAATCAAGACTTTAATGGAGGAGAATACGCATCAAAAGAAATTATAACCTTCTGTAAGGAGTCTGGGATAAAGAGAGAGTTGATAATCCCATATAATCCCAAACAAAATGGATTTGTGGAACGAAACAATCAATCCATTGAAGAAAGTGTGAAACTATGCTACATGATCAAGATCTACCGAAATTGTTGTGGGGTGAAGCTACGAAGACAGTTGTATACATACAAAATCGAAGTCCCCACAGGTCACTAGATAACATGAATCCTAAAGAAGCATTCACTGGGAAGAAACCAAGTGTGGATCATCTTTGAACTTTTGGTTGTTCTGTCGACATTCACATACCGAAGGACAAGAGAAAAAAGTTGGATCCTTCAGGCATGAAGGGAACATTTGTTGGCTACAATAATTCCTCTAAGGCCTATAGGGGATCCACATAAAGGAAGGACACTGAATAGAATTCAGTCGAGATGTAATATTTGACGAAAGTATTGCATTCAATAAATCAAAGGATCTCCCTATGGGGTTATGACGATGAAGAACTTCTGGTATTTGATGAGGAAGTTACTAGGGAGGAAGAAAAATCAAAGCATGAAGATGAACGTCCCAATGAACCTATACAACCTGTGGTAATCCCTGAGACTAGAAAGGGACCTAACTGGTTGAAACCTACTCTATTAGAGGCAGAGGGGCATGGAACGACTAAAGGCACTTTTAAAGAAAGTAAGAGCCCAAGAGATATTCTGTGTATGCAGCGTTAATGACAAAACTAATAGAAGCAAATCCATCCACCTTTAAAGTTTTCAATCATCAAGAATGGAAAGATGCCATGAATGAAGAATATCAATCGATAATGGAAAATGGGGTGTGGGAGATCGTACCAAGGCCTGAAAACAAGTCTGTGGTAAATTCCAAATGGATTTACAAGATTAAACATGTTGCAGATGGAAGTATTGACAAGTATAAGGCAAGATTTGTGGCTAGGGGCTTCTCTCAACAAGAAGGCATCGATTATGAAGAGACATTTGCTCCAACAACAAGGTATACAAAAATATGCTCACCGGTCTCTTTGGCAGCATCGATGGGATCATTGGGATGGAATATACATCAAATGGATGTCAAGAGTGCATTCCTGAATGGTATTGTCATCGCTCAAACTAGCAGGGGTCCTAAGAGGGGATCCTATAGAGAAACTACTAGGTCAAGGGGAAACAATGGAGCAATAGCCCACTATCACCCCAACTAAAGTTCCCTTCTCTTTACGAACTTTCACCGATGGGAGGAGTACCGATATGAGAGGAATCACAAGAATACATGGATCAAAGATAAGACATGGGGTGATTCTGAAAGCCTATTCACAAAAGAGACTCAATTGAATAGCTTACTTGCTTGAGAGGCAAGGTGACAGGCTCTCTAAGAAGGGTTAAGAGGATACTTGAGCCTAGGTTTAAAGGATACGCCTTGACAAGGGGCTTCCTAGACTTAAGGATCATTATGGAGAAAAGGATTCTATGTAATCCTCGTGGAATTTGAGTTGTAGAGTCACGAGACCACAAAGAACCCAAGTGGACCCAGACTAGGTCAAGGGTATGGAGTTGATCAATCACAAAGGGGCTTGACCTAATTAGGGAAGAGGAAAGGATCAAAGGACTAACTTTCTTTTGAAATTTGAAAGCAACGATCCAAATGAGGACACTAACCCAAATCAGCCTAGGGAGAGAAATGGTCGTTGAGCTAGGTCTCGCGATATCTCAGGATTCCATCGTCAGATTTGCATCAAATTTGAAGGACCTCTTGAACAAACTCTAACGCAGTAGTGGACCAATTTTCAAGGTGTTTGGATGGCTATAAAAGATTTTACTTGATGGTCTAGGTGACCTTCCAGGGTTAGGCCTAGAATTGGGAGAGGTGAAGAAAAGAAAGATGATTTTGACCACCAAAAGCATGTGAGGATCAGTGCCTTGCTTAGGGGGCTTAATGGAGTCAAGATACACCTAGATAGAGAAATTTCGAGAGCTAAGGAGCCCTAATTAACCATCTCTAGCCTATTCACGGGCAGCAATTAGGTAATTAGAGATTTACACTTCAAATTTGCCAAAGAGATGAAGTTTTAAGGCTTAAAACCTATTAGGTGCCTCTAGTAACATTCACCCACTCTCTTCAAGTACAACTCATGCATTAAATTACTTATTCAAGGTTCCCAAAAGAATTTCGCATTTACTTTAACCTATACAAGAATAATGATAACCATAACATGCAGTAAACTAGTAAAATAACAAGAATAGCATCAAAATTTGACTTACATGAGAGAGAGAGTAAATCCATTCATCAATTTTGCATTGGAAAGAATCTCCAAAGACAATAGTGAAAATCCAAACATCATAGTGCATCAAGAAAGCTCCAAAAATTTTACCTAGCAAAAAGTGCAAAAATCTCTCCAAAGATAATAATCCAATACAAGTGATGATGATGAAAATGAATCATCTCACTTCTATTTTTACAATCCTCTAAGGGATTTGAATGGCCTAATTTGGACTAATAATGCCCCTAAAATAAAAATATGTGCATAATAACAATACTTTTGGTGACAAGCCCACCAAAATAGCTCAATAACACAAGACTAGCCTCTCAAGAGGGCAGAATGATCAATATAGTGAGTCGTTGGGCCTTTGAGGATGCCTAATGAAGTCCAAGGGGTGCCATGATGCAGAACTGGACACCAAACATTGTGGACAGCGGGTTGGCCCCTTGTTTTTCAAGCAAGAACCTGTGGTGCTCCCAAGTGGGTGTGGGGCCACAAGGACATCCTCCTGGGTCTCCAGGTGGATTGAAAATGCCTGTAGACCATATTTAAGGTCTAGGATGATGACATAAGCTCTCCCTTTATAGCGAGAGACATCCTCTGGACCCTAGAACTTCTGCCAAGTGTATGGTGCAAGTGTGGAGCCGGTTGGGCATGGTGAACCAGGTGCATCATCCTCATCCAAAAGGTGGAACACGAGCAATCAATGGGTGGTGTTGGGGATCCATGAAGTATTCTTTGCTATGGTGGAGGCTCATGGCTCTCAATGCTCACCCTACAAGTGACAATGTGGGTGACCAAGCAACAAATGGAGACCCACCTGCAATCCTACATAAGATCTAATGTGTCCCCTTGCCTTCCAATACAACAAATCATTAGAATAATCAAGTAAAAGAGCTTACAAGTCATGGAATCAATGGGGCACTTCATGGTGGCATGCCCTTCCATAGTGGGCTTTGGCATGTATAAGTGTCTCCAAGCTCAACAGGGGGTTAATCGAGGATCCTATTAAGTGGTCTCAACCTTTAAAGGGGTTGACATGTCCATGGTACATCACTCAAGCGATAGGCGGAAAATGATATAGTAATGGAACGGAGTGGGGATCACAGGAATCATCCATACCACATGTCATGGTACAAGGGTAGTTATAATAATGGAAGCCCACACCTGGGTATATGAGTGTAGGAGGTAGAAAATCGTGGTGCATGAGTTCCCTGACCTTTTTTTTCCATTGTTCTTCATATGCCTTTTGCCTCTAACTAATTTTTCTTCATAACTGCTTAGGGCTCTAGGGGATGAGAGCATGATGTATAGTATATAGCAGTGGATACCCACTTAAGGTGGGGCGGTTCATCACCCACCAGGGGTTGGGACAATCATTGGTTCCTTACTGATGGAGGGGGCTCATCTAAGGCCCATAAGAACCAGGGTGATGGCCATGGATAAGGGGTAGAGCTCATGTTTGGCCTTTGCCCATGAGTTAAATTTGTATGTCCCGAACATCTTTTTCATTTTGCGGTACATTTCCTATTGAGGGTGGCCAAATTATGGTTTTTCTTTTCTTTTTAGCTACATCAGCCTCTGGGGCATCATTCCAGGCCTGGCCCAAGGCGTGGACAAGGGGAGGGGGAGGCACCCTATGTGAACCCAAAGGACATGTGTGGACCCGAATGGGGAAAGAGATGAATGGGGCTAAAATGAGTGGAAGGAGGGTGATATATGTGGTGTTAGGAAGAGGGACCACGCAACCAAAATCGGTATTTCCCATGTAGTGCCAACCCTAAAGCTAATGGCCAGTAAAGGAGATTCCACGGGACTAGGATACAACGTTAACCACGAAATCGAGCAGTGGAGACAAGTGTACAAACCTAACCCACTCTTTCCGCCGAATCCCCCCACCAATCCATGCCCAAAAGTGCCCATAACAAGTAAGGAAAATTACTCAACTATACCAATGAAAATTCATACCTCTGGGGTCAAGAGGCCCACCTTCAAAAATACAAACATAACAAGTGGGCGAGGGACCACATGGTTGGCTCAGGTGGTGGAGACAATGGCACATCGAGATATCTGGTGGTTGCAAGGGGTTGTTGGCTGTCGGTTGAGGACCATCTAGGAGAAAAATTTTCTCCTATATACACTATCCACAAGTGGTGGGTAACAGGGACAATTGACGAAGAAGTCTATATTGAGTAACCCTTGGGATTTTAAGTCAAAGATAGAGAGGCTTATGTTTGTAGGTTGAATGTTAAATTTAGATAGACATGGAGTGTTCTATGCTTAATGCAAATTTACTTCAATCTTTCTTAGGCCCGATCCAATTTAGCAATCACATTAACATGAAAGTAAAACGTTGATAGAACACAATAATAGATTAACAGAAGACAAGCCAATAATATAGATCAGATTTTACAATTCTTCTTGTCCAGCAAAGATATAGGATAGTGTGCGTTACGACAGTCAACAGGATGCTTCAGCCATCAAATTGTTTGTTATATTAGCCAACCCTCCAAGTGTCTGTCACAGCCACAACCCTCAAAGAAGGATCATCACAAGTCAACGTTGGTCAACCCAAAGTCAACGCAGAAAAGTCAATGCAGGACAACAACAGAAACTCAATGCTGCAGATTAGGGCTTTGATCAAACTTCTCTGATTTCCTCGACTTTAGTGCCCAGCAATATGGCCTCTCAAAATCAGAATTTTGGCAGATTTTTGAGGTCAAACGACCAAGGGTTGACCACAGTCAACGTTGGTCAATGTTGCAACGAAAAGCCCTAAATAGATCCGCAGAAAATAGCAGCTCAACTCCACACATGTGAGGGGAAAAAGGCCTCCAAAGGCTATCGAACCAATCAGATCATAATGAGAGAATGTGTCATGAGTTGATGAGCAAATGACCACCAAGTCTCTCCAATTTATATCCATCAGTGAGGGTGTGTGACACATCTATTAGGCTTGTGAGCCTACATTACAAATCTGGCCAACCTTGCACATGTGTGGAAAATAAATTCAAAATATATGTTTAGCTTATCCAAACAAGATGATCTTTAGATCAATCTTGCACCTCTCCGAAAGAGGAATCCAACAAAAATATAACCATCATCATATGAGCAGTGCAACATGGAGTTTGGACCTAGTTGCCCAAAATTAACACTCTCTCTCAACTAGGGAGAACTCCATCTGTCCACCTGTGCCATCCATCAGTACCATTGTGTACTATCATCTAGCATCATGCGCCATCCTACCATAACTTGCTTTGCTGGCTCTTTCTCAGATAGAACAAAAGGTGAGTCACAAATACATCACACTCAGCTGACCCCAAGTCAGTTTAGAGGTAAAAACCTCTCTTGGACTCAAAAAGAGTCTCATACTAACCTGAAGTTAGTTCACTGACTTGAAGTCAGTTTAGAGGTAAGAACCTCATCATACTTGATCCTAGATCAAGGTGTTGGACACGTGCCATCCTAGACATAGAGAGTACGGAAATCTTCGATGCGTCCATTGGTCTTGCTATTGGTCTCTATCCACATTTCCCACCTCATTGGCCAAATGAGAGGTACTCCCCATGAGTCTGAAACTCCATGGGTAGGATGTGTGCGGGGCACAGATCAAAGAGAGGTGAACCAACTCAATATCATAACGATGGGGCAAAAGCACAACAAGGTTCGGAAAGCCTAGCCTCGTATGTGCTTATAGTTCCAAGAAGCTATCCCCAAGCCCCCTAGAGCTCCCGGAGCTCATAGTCTAACTCAATCAGGACCCTCAGAATAGGGTCTTTCCACGATTCCAAGCTTCTCACAGAAGGTTAGGAACTTGACCTTCCCCAAGGGCTTCATGAGAATATCCGCGACTTGCTCATCAGTTCCTACATGATCGAGCCTTACGGCGCCTCGTTGTACCATATCCTGGATAAAGTGGTACTTGATATCAATATGCTCGGATCGATCGTGGAACACGTGATTCTCAGAAAGACAAATCCCACTCTGGTTATCACAAAGGATAATGGTGGTATCTAGCACATGCCCAAACAGCTCACTAAAGAGCTTTCGCAACCAAATAGCTTCACAACAGGCCATACTTGTTATAATGTATTCAGCCTCAGCGGTGCTCAAAGCCACCGAATTTTGCTTCCTACTCATCCAAGATATCGAAGCAGAACCCAAGGTGAAGCAGCATCCAAATGTGCTCTTGCGATCCACCACAATGCCAGCCCAATTGGCATCAGTATATCCATGGAGTCTCAAACTCCAAGCAGTGTATCTAGGCCCATGGTTGATTGTGCCCTGAAGATATCTCAATAGATTCTTGGCACCAATCTTGTGAATGTGATGAGACTCAACCATATGTTGACTCAAAGTGTTCACTGCAAAACATACGTCCGGACGGGAGTTCACTAGGAACATCAGGGCCCCGACGAGTTGTCGATACTTAGTGGGATTTTCCAGCACGGGTCAAGCAGCGTTTCCACACAACTTCTTAAAGTTGAGTTCCATCGGTGTCGACACAGACTTACAGTCCACCATACCAAACCTCTCTAGCAGCTTCACGACATATTTTCCTTGAGAAAGGAAAATCTTGCCTGGCCTCTGCCAGTCCTCCAAGCCTAGGAAATAGTGCATCAGTCCTAGGTCTTTCATCTCAAATTCAGAAGATAGCTCCCTCTTACACTGATGAATGAGAGGGTCAGCATCTATCGGGAAGAGATCGTTCACATAGAGAACTAGAATGAGAGGCCTTTCTCTATCAACCTTAAATAAAGGTTTAGATCAGCATTACTTTGAGTGAAGCCCAGCTTCATCAAGTAGCTATCTATCCTCTCGTACCAGGCCCTGGGGGCTTGCTTCAACCCATAGAGGGATTTCTTCAACTTGCATACATGGGTGTCTCTTTCTCGCACTTCGAACCCAGAGGTTGCTCCACATACACCTCTTCCTTTATAGAACCATGCAGAAAAGCGATCTTCACATCCATCTGACAAAAATTCAATTTTCAAATTTCAAATTTTTCTCTATTAAATTTGACATGAAGAACATGTCTTACAATCAATGTTCCGCCAAGTTTCCAGGACGGGGAAACGTGGGAGTGGGGATATGCGCAAAGGGGATGTATATAAGCAAACCCAAAATTTAGGGAAATTTTGGGGAAATGGGGGGACGTCAGAGTCCTAAAATTATAAAATTATTAAAAATTTAATATATAAAAATAAATAAATAAAACACAACAATTAAACAAACAAACAAAAATCCCAACAATATGTCAATAACTAAGTTAGTAAATAGCAAAGTAACAAAAATCGCGAGTTTTTCAAGCGCCCGATTTAATCGGCGATTGTTTGAACGATTTTTTGAAAAAATCGTTATCGCGAGTCGATCAATAAAAATCGTGGCAGCGTCGGACAGCGGAAACATCAGGTTTCTTACCAGAGAAGACTTCTTCAGGAGTCTTGGAGTCCAGAGTGGAATTTAGGCATCTATTTTGAATGTACATAGTAGTGTTCGCAACTTCTCCCCTCAGAAACTTCAGAAGACCTTCATCATATGGCATGGCACGGGCAGCTTCCACAATGGTCATGTTCTTTCTTTCAACAACACCATTTTTCTCAAGAGTATACATAGTTGTGGTCTCCCTCTTAATGTCAGCTTCTCTACAAAAGTCATTTAACTCATTTGACTCGTACTTGGTCCCATTGTCGGTCCTCAAAATTTTGATTTTCTTCTTGGTTTGATTTTTCGGCAAGGCCTTGAAGGTACAAAACCATTTGAAAACTTCGTCCTTCTTCTTCAAAATATATATCCAGGTCTTGCGAGAGAAGTCATCTATAAAAGTCATGTAATAGGAACATCCTCCCAAGGATGTTACGAGCAGCATAACAAAAAGATCAGAATATATCAATTGCAAGATATCAGATGTCTTTGTGACACTTGAGGAGAATGGTCCCCTTGTATGCTTCCCTTCGGTACAACCCTGACATATACCGTCATGGTCATCTTTAAACTCGGGCATCCTTGTCACCACCTTCCTTGCTTTGGGAAGGGCTTTGTAATGAAGGTGTGTAAACCTCTAGTGCCATAACTCAGTTTGAAGAGTTGTATCACGTGACATAGCCCCCAATGGACTTCCTCCAACCTGGTAGAGTGTATAAACTCTAAAACCAATAGTAAGAGATTCTTTGAATTTCTTCTTCCAGATTTGTACCTTTCCACCAACGAATGCCACCTTGAATCCTTTGTCTTCCATTGCCAAGATAGACAAAAGGTTCTTCTTCAAATCAGGTACATACTACACATCTTGTAAGTGGAGGACTTGACCTTGAGATGGATGAACGATCACAATCCTTGTCCCTTTTACGAGATAGGTGGCATTAGCTCCAAGGATAATTTCTAAAATAGTATCCTTCTCAATCAAATCAAAGAGGGCTTCTTTATAACTAAGTGAGGTGCCTTGAAGCACCACTATCAATCAATAAGACATCCAAGGTATTGGGAGAAGATGCAACAGAGAGGGAGATACAAGAATATATTCATTTTTCTTATTATCAACAACATTAGATTCATCGTACCTGAAATTTATTGACCTCTTGAAAGGTTGCCCATTTCCACTATGATCAGAGCGAGTCTTCCTCTTTTCTTTGAACCTGTTGTTCCTTTGATTGTCATTCCCCCTGAAGTTGTTGTTGTCATCATCCCTCGGAGAGTCCCTTCTATTGGGGCAATCTCTTGCATAGTGACCAAACTTGTTACAAGTATAACATCTTCCTTTCCTTCATTTGGGCTCCGCTCTTCCATGGTTTTGATTTCTCGGACCACCATTGTTCCTCTTCTTTGCATGAGCAGCAAAGTCAGTAGGGTCACCTCCATTTCCATTAGAGGGATGATCTCTCTCCATCATTTTTGTCTCCTCTTGAGTGCATCTTGTCAATATTTCATCAAAATCAGGAATCACATTATTATTAAGCATAGTAGTATTGAATACGTACCAATCACGGGGCAGACCTCCAACTGCAATGAGAACCATCTCTCGATCAGATATTTTTTCTCCAATAGCTAATAGATTATTATTGATTTCAGTGAACCTCATAAAATAGGATTGAATGGATCCTTCTTTGCCCTTCTTGATATTCTTCAATTGATTCTTGAAGAAAAGCACTTGATTAGCATTGCTAGCCCTGAACATGGTAACCAACTTATCATACATCTCTTTATATGTGCCCAGCTTGGAGATGTAAGCAACCAAGTGCTTATAAATAGAATCCCTGATAATCATATTTGCTTTAATTTCCCCTTTTCTAAGCTTCTTCTGTGTCGCAGCATGTGAATTTGATGGAGGCTCATGAATCTTCCCCTGCACATAATCCATGACATCTTGATCTTCTAATGCCAAATCCAAGGACATATTCCATGCATGATAATCAGACTTGTCAGTCAACTTATCAACATATTTTAAACCCTTATAGGTTGCGGAGGTCATTGGTCCTTAATAGAATTTCTTCTTTGGTGATTGCTTTTCATACTAGCTTGGGCTTTGTCTTCACCTTATAGCTCTGATCCCATGTTAAATTTAGACGACAATGGTATGTTCTATGCTTAATGCAGTTTTACTTCAGTCTTTATTATAGGCCCGATTCAATTTAGCAATCACATAAACATGAAAGTAAAATGTTGATAGAACATCGATAATATAGACCAAAATTTAGAATTCCTCTTATCCAGCGACGATAGAGAGTAGTATTCATTACGGCAGTCAACATGATGCACCAGCAAGCAAAATCATCCTCAACATCAGATCAACCAATCCTCCAAGTGTCACACACACCCCTCAAAGACGGCTCCAAAAAATTCAACATTGGTCAATAGAAAAAGTCAACACTAGTCAACGTTGTAGTTTAGGGCTACAGTCAAAGGCCTCCCTTTTCCTCAATCTTTGTTCCCTCTAATGCGGCCTCAAGAGATCGGAATTTTTTCACTTGAAGGAGGTCAAAATTCCAAGCTTTGACCCACAATCAACTCACCAGCCAAAGAGCCCTAAAACAGTCTGCACTTCTTCAGCTTTAGATCCGCACATGTGAGAGAGAGAGAGAGAGGGGCCTCCAAAGGCTGATCAAACCAATCAAATCACAAGAGGAAATGTGTGATGAGTTGATGAGCAAATGATCTTCAAGTCTCTCCAATTTATATACATCAGTGAGGGTGTGTGACACATCTATTGGGCTAGCAAGCCTACATTAAAAATCTAGCAAACCTTGCACATGTGTGGAAAATAAAATCAAAATATATGTTTTGCTCATCCAAACAAGATGATCTTTAGATCAATCTTGCACTTCTCCAAAAGAGGAATCCAAAAAAAATATAATCATCATCATATGAGAAGTGCAACATGGAGTTTGAACCTAGTTGCCCAAAATTAACATCTCCAATATAGTAATTTACAGTAGTGTAAGGGGACATTTCAGCACTATCATCATCTCTTATTTTCCCAACAAATCATGCCATTAGCCATGGCTATTTATGGGCTCCAGAAATCTATTTTTTGAACTCAAAAGGTTGCTCCAACATGTAATTCCAGACTATATTAATTAGCCATGGCTATTTATGGCTTCCAAAAATCTATTTTTGTAACTCAAAAGGCTACTCCAGCATGCAATTCCAAGTCAAATTAATAAATCGCATTAGAATATATAGGTTGAGTTTGTTTGTTGTGGCATGATGCTTGAGTTATTCGTTTAGCAAGAAGGGACTTTGTAGTGGTCTTGATAAACAAATATGTTATATTGGTTCAATTTATTTGGTGTGATATTTTGATTTGGGGATACTTGTTGAGTTGCTTGTCTAGAAAGAGGGGATTTTACATTTTCCCTGAGCGATGTATAGTACATGTCACAATATTAAGTTACATCCCACCTTGGAAAAGCCCACCATGGCAAACATTAATCACCCCATCACATCAACCTCATAAAAGAATATGACATAAGAAAGTGTTAACCCCATCCAATCATCATGTATAACAACATCACATATCCAAGATAATAATCATGCATAACACCCCCTCTTACTAAAAAACCAACACCATAACCTCAACACACATAATCATTAAGATACTCCATGAAGAAGATAACACGTTAAATAACAAGAACCCATGTGTTAAGAAAGTGATCCATCAAGCAAGACACAAAACTAACCATGATATAACCATCCACCAAGAAGAGGAGTGAAGATAGTCCACCAAGATGTCGCCATCAAATGATCAAAAGACAAGAAAAGAAGAAACTCCACGAAGTTGTATATCCACCAAGTCCATCAAAACCTCCAAGGTACCAACAACAAACTCCACCAATCTGATAAAAGTCACAATGTAGAACCCCATACAATATGAGGCGCAACATTCCCCATAGGCCACATGTTCAATTCCAAAGAGGGTAGGGCATGTACATGTGAGTAAGTTGTTGTTTACAAATATTTGCATGGTGCCAACAAGGTATCAACACTCTCACTCTTACTTTTGGGCTAAAGTCAGGGATAAATTGTATTTCCTAAGAGGATACTAATACCCAAAATTTGTCCACAGAAAAGGCCATTAATAAATATTCTCGTAAACATTATTGTTTAGCTAAAAATTAGGGAATAAAAAATGACAAATAACAAAGTATAACCACAAGAATGACCCCTACATAGACCATCTCAAGTAAATGAATATCAAGATATAGATAGTGTGAAACACAAAAATTCAAATGCCTTAAAATGATCTTATTAAAAACAATTTATTCAAGCATAATGATTGAACCTAATCATGCCATTAGAGAAATGTTATAATGACAGAGCCATGTACCTTAGCAATGAAACGAAAACATTCAAGAACCTTTACACAAGTTAAAGGAGTTGGTTTGAAAATCATCCTATGAGTCGAACGACTCGCCTTTGCAACAAGACCCAAGTCACCCAAGGACTGCATAGAATTGAAAATGAAAAATTATGTTTATCTCCATAAATAATCAAATTTGTTATGCAAGAATGCTAAGTACCAACTCAAAGAATACATTAAATCAAATAGGAACTATACGAGCATAAAATGAGCAAAATTTAAGGACCAATTCTTACAATATATAAATTGACTAAAACCGGATTGTTATCCTCCAATGTCGAACTTCAAATAATAATCTATTTATTCATATGACCAAAAAATATTAATCGCCAAAATTAAAATTCACCCATTTTTAAGAAAGTTAAGAGCAAACAATGAGAATGAGAGCATCTTATTGAATATATTGACTAATGCAAAGTTCAAACATCCAAAGCCACTTTTCACCAATTCTTGACCCAAAACGAGTGATATAATATCTTAGAAATATTAGATTTATTAACATAGATTATGACACAATGCCCAACATAACGAAGTCCCTTAGGATTTCCAATGGTTCTTGCAACAAGCAGTTCAAACAATTCTCCATTTAGATATTCCAAGAAACAAGAAAATCCCACAAAGTTTCCCTTTAAAAAAAGGGATATAATAGCAAAGAATCCCAAAAACCATTTTAAACATATCCTAATGCAATTTTAATTTTTTAAATTCCTTTGAAAAAGGCAACATCCATCATATGTTTGGAATGTTAAAACTTAAAAGCAACTCAATAATTCGGCCAATCTCATAAACTTTTAAAAACAACTAACAATTTTTAAAGACTATTGCATTTTTAGTTAAAAATGGAGAGAAAAAAGGCCTGTTGATGCACTACAAGAACCCACTACCCTAAATCAACATTTTTAAAGCATCCAAAACTCAAAAGCAAATGAAAAAACACATTTCATTACACATATAGGGAAAAATCAATTGTCTACCATGAAAAAATATTTTTCCTTATCCATTGACATCCAAGTTATGAATCATGTTTTATTGGTGAATATTTGAATGAAATCATCGATTTGATAGATAGATGATAATTTTTATTTCAACATTTTATTCATATTCATAAACATTGTTTCCAAAAATTCCCTTCATTTTTTGCAATTTCTTAGTATGTCTACCCTAAATTCTCATTGCTAATAGAAATGTGTCATTCCGTTAACCAGATACATCAAAGAACCTATCAGCTTCATGTGCAATGTGGGATCTGCCAAGTCCGACTCAAAAGCATTCAGCTTCCTCAAGCTAGTAGTCATGGGTATCAACATAGACCTGCAATCCTCCGTCATGAATCTCTTCAAGATCTCAATTGCATACCTCGCCTATCCTAGGAAGAAACGTAAAATCAATAAAGGGAATGCAAAAAGTAGAATCCCAAAGAATAACCTACCAACAAAGAAGTATAATATAAGAACAAGGGTAGAAAAAAAAGACTACAAAAATAAAATACAAGCAAGAGACAAATTCTTTGGAGGTTATCAATTCAATCAACAAATAGGAACATGATTCATGATTTTTGAATCTTCTACATTCAATTAAACATCTTTGTACGCATCAAATGCCTGTCACAAACATAAAATATACTTGAAAAAAATAAGCTAACATTTTTATAAATCTTGGACCTTCAATATTCCTATAAAATCTTTGCATTCACTCTCAACCGAACAACCAACAACACAAACAAGGATTCAAATTTTACCTTCGATAGTAACAGCTTTCCTTGTACTTTTATGATTTATTGCCTCTCAAAACTAGATCCTCAAGGGCTATGTTCTCTATCCTCAATCAACAAACCAATGACAATGAAAGCACCAAGTCTCATAGAGCAATGGAAGATTGTCTCAACTATATGTTTCCTACTCATTACACATTTAATCATAATTTTCACGTAAGTGGTCCTTTGTATCAAGTTTCAACTATATGATCCTTGTCACTTACACATCTAATCATAGTTTTCTATTAAGAACACTTGCTACCACAGGAATATGTTTCTATTTCAAGGTTAAAGGTATCAATTTAAAGGCATCATGGACCAAATTCTGTCACATACAATCCTTATTACCAACTTCCAACTTCCAAGTACTCCGCCTTGTTATACTTTAAGCAAGTTTATCTCTTGCTTTAGGTATGGATTATTCAAACAACAAAGCTTATTTAAATGTCTTCCAAAGTTCCAAATGATGAGGCAGTGCATTTAGGAAATCAAGTTGTTAGTAACAGACCAAATGAATATATCATTAATAATACAAGATCTGCTTTCATGCATTTCAGATATCATTATTGTGAGAAGATAAATGAAGGATTAGCTGCATTCATATCACTGAAAAAGACCTGTTCTGGAGTACGATCTGTAATACAATGCAGCCAACCATGCCATTCAGGTGGTACTGATGAAGCATTATAGTGTTTCTTGTCCGCATACTCGACCCACCTATGCCTCCCTGTAGTACCATATGAGAACAGACTTAGAAAACTTCATTTCTTCTCCATAAACATAAACCTAGAAAAGCCTTTTAGTAAGATAATCTTCTGGCTTTGGTCACATCTTCGCAAAATAGTTGAAAATATTATGAAATTGAGCATAGAAATAAGAAGCATAGGGAAGACGAACTGATTGCAATAATCTAAAACTAAAAGACTGGACAAACAACAAAACCATGCAGACTATTTATGTGATGCATAAAATTTATGCTCTGAAGGGTTGCTAAAAATGAAACTCAGTTTATAGATCAGAAAAAGATATTATTAGGAGAAATGAAGTATTTAGCTGATTGAAATCATAAAATACACAATAACAACTTCGAATTTACACAAATGAGAAATTATATGACCAAGTATGGAGTGAAAGCACCTGCAACAAGGCATATCTCAATTACAAGTTCGGGAATGGAAACCAAACTCCTGACCACAGAAATTTCGAAGAATGCGTACTAACAGAATACAGTATTATAGGCATGTCAACATTGTAAGATGGAAGCTTTATTTTAGTCTGAACTAATAACAACATAGAGATGGCTGCCTCCTGACATGGTCATTATGTTTATGTAGCACTTAAGGTGTGGACTCCATTATGTTTTGTAGCCCAAGTAGCCATTTTATAATCCAGCTTACTAAAGCCCTAGTCCCATAGATGTCTGCTTCCGGGGTTCAGGCTGCTTTCAGTGGCCTGATTTTGGGTATAAAATGCCCTGTATGTACCTGTTTTATTAATAGTAAAATGAAATCTTTGTACATGTTAAAAAAACTTTGATGGCTATCAGAACCTCACTTTCATAGTGGAGGTCACATTCTCCATAATTATAAGACTAGTTTTCCAGTTCCTAACAAGTTTGCAACAAATAAGGCTTTTCACAACTTACCAAATTGGGTGTTTTCCACCTTCTCATAATATTTGTTTCCAAACCCATCAACGCCCACAAGAGTAGCTCCAATACCATGAATTTTTGTCTCCCTGTCAAGCAACATTTCAATTTGATATCCATGTCATGAGAAAAATGAAATCTCAAACTGTCTCTAACTAGATTTAGGGAAACAGAACTTGCACGAGCAAAATGGCAGTAAAGAAATATGTCTCCTTGAATGGTTTTTAAAAGTAAAAGGCTCGAATGCACTCATCAATCAAAATAGAATATCCGATACGACTTCTCTTGGAAGTACTTACTGAACTGAAAAATCAAGTGCCCACATCACTACAATTATAACACACAAAGAAATATCATTTCAAAGAATACAAGAAAAGAATTAACACCAACAAGCTTGGTCAGATGAAGAATAAAGGAATGAAGGAAATTTCAGTTAGACAACTATTAGGCTTTTCTGTGAAGAAAATATAACAAAGGATTATCAGTATCCATCAATGACCACAGTGTTAGTTAAAACTTGTCTCTGTGAAAGAGTCAAAGTTACTCGGTCTACAATGGTGGTTTTGGGCACATGGTTTTGGTTGCCCATGGTTTTGTGCCCGTGGAATGCACGTAATTAAGCTTTTAAAAGGCTTACGAAAACTTCATTATAATTGGCCAAGGAGGTGAGTTGTGAAGGCTCACTGGGCCAGCTTGGTCGGATTTTGGTCAAGACACTAATATAATTCTGTTGGCGTTGGAAATACTGAGGGGGGTGAATCAGTATTTCTTTATAATTGTTAAATTATGCCAGTTAAGATTATCAATAAATCAGAACACAAGATGTACAACAGAAAAATAATTTTATTAATAGGAATGATGAGGAATCCAATCCTCTTACAAGAAACCAGGCTCCAACATGTACAATAAATTCTTCAAATTCTCCAAGGCTCCAACCTTGGGTGAGGACTCCAATCCTCACTACAGATCCAAGCTCCAACTTGGTCTACTTGGGAACTCCAATCCTCAAGTCCAGACTTCCAACCAAATCTTCCACAAGGCTCCAGCCCTGTGTGAGGACTTCGATACTCTAGGGCTCCAACCCTCTCCATCTGCTTTAATTCTTCAAGTAGGCTTCAATGCTTCTTCAAGACTTCCAACAACTTCTTCAACAGCTCTTGACAGATGTCATCAACAATACAATGCTTCAAGGATGTCTCAAGCTAAGTTGCCAAAAACGCCTACCTAACACCCCAGAAACGTCGTTCTCCATTTCGGATCCGGAAACTGGTACAAAACGTCAGAAAAAACGGCTTGGAAATGTATTTGGGGCGTTTTTGCTTTTCAGAAACGACATATATAGGCATTTAAAACTTTTTTTAGGCATTTTTGGGAAAAAACGGCATGTTTCCGTTAAAAGTTAATATGTTTTGCGATTTTCTGAACCGTATTCGCCTAGAAGGAAAATGTTTCACGATTTGCTCCGCCTAAAAGGAAAACATATCCCAATTTCAAACCACCAGCAATGGTTTTTTATTTTGGTTTTCATATTGAAAATTTTACTGAGCCGAAACCTAACCTAACCTATTACCTTTTGTGACTTGTCGCTGGAGTGAGTGCCACTTTCGCCGCCTCCAACTGGAATGAGTGCCAATGTGTCGCCGACTGTGCAGTGAGAGTCCACTCTGTAAGTTTTTGACCAAAGTAAATATTTTTTACAATGGTGATTTGAAGTTAAATAGATACGGGTTAATTCATATATTTGGTGGTTAAATTCGTGTATTTTATAACTATATGATTTTGTATGTAAGGTGTTTTATGCCACATCTTTTCATTTTGTAGTTGGTAACTATTGTTTAATCTTTATTTTTGTACTAGTTTATCTTTTTTGTAGTTTGTAATGGCAATGTCGTGTTTTCAAGGTCTCAAATATCCACCTGTGTCATTTTTTTTTACAAAGTTTATCCTATGTTGCTTTTTGAACTCCTGTCTTTTTGGCCTTGTTGGCCAACGTCTTTTTATTTTGCCATGCTTCAGATATTTTGTTGTCAATTAAGTTTCTTAATTATTATTTGTGATGGGTTGTGCTTAAGACTGTAACCTTCTTCATCAATGAGTTTTTGTGGTCAGAAGTTCTCTACGAGTTTCCTTGTGACTTTCCATCTTTCATCGAGTGAATATTCATGTTAGTGTTCTCGCTTCGCATTTTGGTTGACGATTCAATAAACAATTTTCTTTAATTTGACATTTTGATCAAATTCGTTAATTGTTGGGATAAATTTTAAATAAGGTTAGGTTTGTGAAGTTGTCTATTGTGACACCCAAAAATTTTGTGAGGCCTGCTCCAATTAGACCTCATGTTACATTGCCTCCATTACTGATTGACAACAAACTTTTTCAAGACTCAGGTTCATGTAATTACAGTTTTAGAAGCTCAAATAGATTACTATCCAAGCATGGACATTGCTTTTGAAAGGTGTCCATGTTGATTTTGTAGCATTGGAAAGTGTTCCAAGTCTCTTATTTTGGGAAGAGGCTTGAAAATCAGTATTCCAGAAAACCCAGAAATTGTTTGTGGAAATTCCACTCAAATCATGCTTTATTAAAATAATTATTTATTTTAAAGTGATCCCTAAGTCTAAACTTAGGGAAATTAAATAATTAAAGAATATTAATAAAGCAGAGTGTGAATCTTCTAGAAAGCAAAGATCAAGTCATCATTTAATCTGAGCCATTGATTAGAGATATTGTTGAGATTTTGTGTATTTGGGGTAGCATCAATTGTGCTCTAGCTCCCAAATTTTGTGGAGGGACTAGAATACACTTGATCTACAAGACCCGAAAATTGATTTGGGAAATTTCATTTGGTTTAGGAGATATTAAATTAATTAATTATTTTAATGTATTTCCTAAGTTAAAACTTAGGGAAATTAAATAATTAAAGTGAATTTAACTAAACATGTGATGAAATTGCCTTAAGTCACACGGATCAAACTTTCTTTTAATCTTAGCCATTGATTCAAGATTTGATCATGGTTATTGATTTGTTAACGAGAAAAGTATAAAGTAAAGGCTTGGGGTCACTTATAAAGACACACAGAGGCAGAGCACTGAAGCTAAGCTGAGATTCTAGGGCAGGGTTTGCTAAGAATACTCAGAAATGTTTCAGCTGCAAAGAGGGGAATTTAGACCAAGGGGATGATCTAATCCCAGGGTCGAGAATACACAAGAGGCAAAGATCATCTCAAGGACAGCGTAGAAGAGGAGAGCAGCAGCAGCAGCAAGGGCAGTGCAGTCCCTCCGAGGACAGCTTGATTTTCAGCAGCAAAACCCTCAGAGGGTTACGCAGAGACCCTAAGGGGCAGCGTAGTGACTGCATCACCCAGTCTGGGGTAACACAGTCTCTTCTGGAGCAGCGCTGAGGGTTTGAGGGGCTTCAAAGGCTGACACAGAGGCTTTCAAGGGTAGCGCTAGGGTTTTTAGGCCCTAATCTTGGTTGAGTTCTGTAAATCCCGTTTGAGGGTGTGGATCAGTCATTATTTTGGCCCTAGATTAGCCAGTGAGTTGTAGATCTAGTATATTCTGTGTCGGGATTTTCTGATCTGGAACACAGATTTGTGTATTCAGAAAAATTCTTAATAATAAAACCCTCCAGCAGCCAGAGACCGGTTTTCCCACATTGGGTTTTTCCGAGAGAGGACTATTTGTCCAGAAATAATTGTGTCACTTTATCTATGTGTGCATGAACTTGTTCTAGAGCTGGATTAGTAGAGATCTGTTATGTGTTTTGCTTCGATTTTAACTTGAATTTATTCAATTAATAACTTGTCTAAGTAGGAGGAGCATAACCAGATTAACAGTAATAATTTCTGCATAAAGTGTAAGGATTCAGAAATTTCTACATGGTATCAAAGCAATTGCAGATCTAGGAGGGTCACCGAGAGGAGAGACTAAAGGTTATCGATGCAGAAAGAAGTTGGAAAAGCAGCAGAAACGTAGATCTGAAGGAACAGTGCAGTTTTCAGAGGCAGATCCACGTAGAGGGAAGGGTGACGCTGTCTAGCATTGTCTCCTAGCAAGCCCACGCAATTACTGCACAGAGGCAACTCAAAAACAACGCTGGATTGGTCTGAAGCCAGCTAGTGTGATTCAGAACTGACTCTGTCAGATCCAAAAAAGTTGCAGAAATTCAGAAGGTGCTAGTGGGGTTAATTTTCTGAAGTTTTTAGATCTTTAGCCTTAGCATAAGTGACAAAGAGCAGGAGGAGATCAGCTTCTCAAAGAGATTCTAACCAAAGGAAACTTGCAGTTTGACCAGAGGATCAAAGAAGAAGCTGAATCATAGTTGACTTGGTAGATTTCCAAGGACGGAAATCAGTTGTCAGAGGGAGCAGAAGGTAGTCGTTTCACCAAGGGCCTTAGATCCATTTCTCTAGCAAAGAGAAAAGGAAGTTCCGACACATTCTGAGCAGATGGCTCCTCATGGACTGCGTGATCAGGATAGGTTGGATGGCCTCTCAAACTTTTCAGTTTGGAAGGCAAGGATCTTGATAGTCCTTGAGGTATACAATCTATGAGATCATGCAGAGCAAACGCTGGCCACACCGACAGATTCGGATCTCCTTCGAAAGCATAAGGAAGCTGCTAGGCATGCCAAGCGGCTGATTATGGACGGTATCAAGGACCATATTGTACCACACGTAGCTAAGAAGAAGACAGCTAACAAGATGTGGAAGGCCTTGACTTCCCTGTATGAGGGAAAATCTGTCCAAAGAAAGATGATGTTGGAGACTCAGATGAGGTCATTCATGATGACCAAGGGAGAAGACATGGAGCATTTTCTCTCCAGATTGCAGTCAATCAGAGATTAGTTGACTGCAACGGGTGCAATGGTGGATGATGCTGTGATAGTCAGGACTACCCTCAATGCAGTCACAGATGAGTGGGAAACCTTTGTCCAAAGTATCTTGGGCAGAGCGGACCTCCCAAATTGGGACAGCTTGTGGTCAATTCTGCGTCAAGAAGAACTCTGCAAATTCACCAAGAGGCAGCACAACCCTACATTGAGCAAAGTAAAGAAGGAAGATGAGGAAGATGTAGCCTTGGCATCAAAGAAGCGGCCAAAGAAGAAGAAGGATCTTTCAAAGATCAAGTGCTTCCAGTGTTGTGAAATGGGACATTTTGGCAGCAATTGTCCTAAGAAGAAAAGGAACAAGGAAGCACCTTCTTCCAAAGCAGCTGTGGCAGATAATGGGTCAGGAGATGACGCAGCCATGAGTGCTCTTGAACCACGGAGGTGGTGTGACATGGATATGTAGAGGAGCTACAGAGAAGAAGGCGGGATCCTTGAGTAGCTCATCTCTTGGATCACAAGCGAGCTACGGTAGCCTTAAGACAGTAGTGGGACAAGTGGAGCAGTGGGTGCATAGATCACAGATGAAGTAGGCAGAGGCAGACCTGAAGACTGGAAGGAGCAGCACAGAGCAAGGCTGCAGTAGCATAGAAGCAGTAACAGTGCAGAGGCTAATGTGGCTTCAACAGCGCAGAGCAGAGCTTCTTACGCAGTGCAAAGCTGCAGCAACGCAGAAGGCTTCAGAGGGACAGCGCAGTGCAGCAACAGCGTGATAGATTTCAGCACAAGGGGCTGATGTGACTTCAGTAGTGCAGAGGGAGTCTGATTACGCAGGAAGAGTTGTAGTTGTGCATCGTTCTTTAGATGCCAACACGGATCTGTAGCCTATGGAGCTTCAGTGATGAGGATGCAGCCCATCAGACTTGTTTGTCAAAGATTGGGCAGGAGATTCAGTTGTTTCTCTCAACAACTAAAGTTGCAGTGCAGCAAATTAGTAGTGGCAGTGCTATGAGCAGCAATGATACAACATATTGAGAGGGAGTTGTAGTACAGAAGTTGTAGTCGCAGTGGCAGAGTCATGGGCAGCAGTACAGAATGGTAGCAGCAGTGCAGAGTTGAGTGGCAGCAGACCAAGCTTCAGCAGCACAGAACCAGTGCCCAAAATCATGTAATGCATAGTGTGATGTTTTGCTAGAGCACACCCTTGATGCTAAGAGGGAGCGTGAGATTTTGTGTATTTGGAGTAGCTTTAGTTGTGCTCTAGCTCACAAATTGTTTGGAGGGCCTAAAGTGCACTTGATCTACAAGACCCAGAAATTGATTTGGGAAATTTCATTTGGTTTAGGAGATATTAAATTAATTAATCATTTTAATGTATTTCCTAAGTTAAAACTTAGGGAACTTAAATAATTAAAGTAAATTTAATTAAACATGTGATGAAATTGTCTTAAGTCACACGAATCAAGCTTTCTATTAGTCTTAGCCATTGATTCAAGATTTGATCATGGCCGTTGATTTGTCAACGAGAAAAGTATGAAGGAAAGGCTTGGGGTCACTTGTAAAGACACACAGAGGCAGAGCATTGAAGCTAAGCTGAGATTCTAGGGTAGGGTTTGCTAAGAATACACAGAAGTGTTTCAGCTGCAGAGAGGGGAATTTAGGCCAAGGGGATGATCTGATCCCGGGGTCTAGAATCCACAAGAGGCAAAGATCATCTCAAGGACAGCGCAGAAGAGGAGAGCAGCAGCAGCAGCAAGGACAGCGTGATTTTCAGCAGGAAACCCTCAGAGGGTTATGCAGAGACCCTAAGGGGCAGCGTAGTGACTGCATCACCCAGTCTGGGGTAACACGGTCTCTTCCGGAGCAGCGTTGAGGGTTTGAGGGGCTTCAGAAGGCTTGAGGGTCATTTGGAAAGCAAGTCGAGCACACTCTCAGTACCCGAAGTAAATCGATTCTGAAGTAAGAGAATTCGATTTCAGAGGGTGAGGTTGTAGAGGCGGAGTTGCAGACGCAGAAGGAGGAAGGGGAAGTCAACATGGGAAGAAGAAGACAAAAGGAGGACGCAGAGGGAGCATCGTTGAGCAACAGCACTGGCCCTCCACGCAGAGTGACGCAGTCCAGCGTAGAAGGCCACGCAGAGGGAGGAAGAGTGCCTCCACTGTGTTAGAAGTTCTTCCGAAGCGTTCGGAAAAATTATCTCAGGTGTATGCTAGACACCTGCTCGTCATGTTTTCTGTAAAAGATTTCCACTGCTGAAGAATAATATAAACCCTCATTTGCTGCATTGGTTTTCCCACATTGGTTTTTTCCAGTGACAATTGTCCAAAAATAATTGTGTTCATGTGATTGTTTCTATTGTGTTATATGTGTTCTATTTGTTCTTCTGCTTTTGATTAAGTGAATACTATAGTTGTGTTTATTTCAGAATTTACTAAAGCATCTGTAAATAACTTATCATAAATAAGTAGGGGAAATAAATCAATCATTGCAATAGTATTTCAAATTGAAAACTTCACAACAATGACAAACACAATGTCGTATCTTGTCCTGTCGATCCTTCGCTTTCGTACTGCTCACTAGTAGTGCCTTAG
The DNA here is from genome assembly GCA_034641835.2 of Pinus albicaulis. NCBI lineage: Eukaryota > Viridiplantae > Streptophyta > Pinopsida > Pinales > Pinaceae > Pinus > Pinus albicaulis. The sequence continues at coordinate 1,137,571,502 of CM076584.1, forward strand.
TCCATCAAGGCATCTACACATCGAGACTCTAGGAGGGTTGCCACCTAACACTGTTGCATGTCCATTTGTAGAGTGTACATGGGCTGATCCAATCTGCTCTCTAGGCTGACCAATACCCGAGCTCCAATCAGTCAGGCTAGCAACAACTTTTGTCCATCAAAGTGTTGCACTTCGGCACCTATCTTCACCCAACCTTCAGTTGTTCTTCGTCCTTCAAGATAGCTCGTCTAGGGCTACTTTGGGTAGCCAACACGCTACCCTCCAACAGAGGCACCCAATCCAATCATTGTTGAATCTACTCCTAATATGACACTTCACCAACTCGAAAGGTCATATACATGGCATCAACAAATTGCAACAAATCCTGATCCAAACCGGTCACACCTTGACCCAATACACATCACAAAACCACTATTGTCACCATGCTACATTGCCTCACCAGTGTTTAGGGCATCACTTACAGCCCTACTCCAGGTAACGCAGTAAGATATCCCTCTAAGGATTGCGGTCCTCCAAGGGGATACTCCACACCCACGCTGCTCTTCTTGGCTTTGTTCCACCTAAAACACAACACTAAAGCAGCCTAGCTGCTGGCTATGGCCTGCGGCCTAGCCTAGCAGCAAGGTATGACTACGGCCCTCCTTAAAACCTCCACCAAACAGCCCAAAACAGCAGTACAATGCTCCCCTTGCATGGGCCTCTTCTGCCCAGCACACCGCAAACCAGCCCAAAGTCACCTTGTTGTCACCTACAGCAACCATACTTCTCCCACGTTGCACCTCAACCTCCTCTTGTTGTTTTGTTGCTCCTTTATTGCGGCTTAGCCTCACGAAAATCTCAAAGCTCTCCTAGTGTGTATTGACACTTGTAGGATGCTCATAACACATCAAATCACCCCTTAATTTATAGACATTAAGGGGCTCCAATGAATCATTTGAAGAAACACATCTATTGGACAGTTTTTACACCAAGCCTACATGACTTGGTAACCAATAATTACTTTGTCAACTTCAAAAATTCATTTCTCTCTAACGGCAACTTGGATTCAGACGATCCTCGATGTGTTGGAATCGTATCGCCGAGCACTATCATCCTCATCCATCACATGTCGTATCTCCATCACAGTTTTGGCCCAAATCACGATGGGTGCAAAACCCCACACTTGGGTTCCAAGCCCACAAGTTGCAATTGTGGTTCTTTGCCCTCCAAACCCTAAACCCTAGGGCTTGGAGTACCTCCCAAGCTACACAAATCAACACTATAGACTACATGAGATTTAAAAATGTATTGTTGCCATAAGCATCAAAGGGAAACAATAGTAATCTAGACCAAAAGTATATCGACTTCCATAGTTACAAGCAACACTCCTACTACTAATTCCATCAACTTGTATGCTACGTCCTTTTATCTGACACAAGAAGAAGTCACTTCAAGTAAATTCCATAACACAATTGTAGACTATACCAAAAACATAGAATCACAACAACTACTTTTCTTAAAGTCCACGAAGACATTGTCATAAAGGTATCTACCATGTGAACTTGACAAAGAAACCATTATGGACTAAGTGATATTGACTAAGATATGGGCCCATAATTTTAGTTATAAAGAGAAGTTTAAACAAACAAAAGAATAACAATCATAGATCCCCTTTCATATAGACCCTATCAATGTACTTTGTGGCCCTAAAAGCCACCATGACACTCTTTTGACGCTTTCAAAGACCATAATCATTGTAACAAGGTTGTGTGGAATAGATGGAAGTAATACGGTTTTGTAGAACCGACAAACAAGTAAGAAAAATCAAAGGTCGCAATTATACCATATTCACATTGAAAAGTTATAAATTAAAGATTGTGACCATAAAATGTAAGTCAACTATATACATCAAGTGTAATATCATATTTCTATAATCAAGAGGACACCTTATTGGCAAGAAAGTTATTTTACATATTGTGGATGATGTAAATAAGTCTAAAAGTGAAGTAAACGTTAACTTGTAATATCCTTGCACTGCAAAGTAGCTTACTCAAAGTTGTAAAAAGAATATATTAGAAGGAAACAGTATTATTACTAAGGGAGTTTTAAAAAGCAGTTAAATACAGATAAAGATAAAAGTCAAAATAAATATAAGGGTTACATATCAAAGAGAAGTTCAAATTACCAATGCTTATAATACAAGCTATTAAAGGAATACATAGATATTAAGCATGGCATCAACAATGGAAGACATCAAGACATTACTGTTTTCTACATACATCTACTTGAACATGCAATGTGTATAATTATTAAACAAGTATAGGAATACAGAGGAGAAAACATGCCCCTTAATAATCAAGTTTATCGTTCATAAAGTGGGGTAGAAAAAAATCGTTATATAACAAGTATCACAAATTCAATATGTCAAAAATAAACTCAAAAATAATTTTTCTTTTTTTTTTTGGTAACCTAGAGGGATCCAATAGCCTGCTTGACACGTAACTACCAATAAACCTCTTGGGGGCTACTATATGTCTTCGTCCTTGTAGCCCAAGTCACAACAAGGGGAGTTGAACCCGGGTCTTTCGACTTTCATCAATTTCACATTTCTCAGATTAACCAATTGAGCTGCCCCCCTGAGACAAACTCAAGAAGAACATATAAGAAGAAGAAGAAAAAAATTAGAACAAGAGAATCCAGATCTTGAGACTAAATTCAACAAAAAATTGTCAAAAAAAAGAACAAAAAAATCTCGCATAAGGAAACTTAATCAGAGGTTACGTGAGCAAAATCAAAATTAAAAAATAACATGCCCAAGAGTCAAGATCTCAATAATAAATTCAACAAGTTAGAACAAAAAAAAATTATCACCAAAGGAATCATGATCAATGCTTGCTTGTGCAAATCAAGAAGCTAAAGGATGAAAAAAGCACAATTGGAAAAAGTTAAATCAAATTGTCAACAAAGGATCGTTAATTGACAAAGATATAACAACCAATCCAATTGAACTAATGATATCTTCAAACATCGAAGTGCAAATGATGAATACAAAAACCTTAGCAAAACCAACTATCTCTACTAATAAAATATCAATGATCAACTAAGCAACACAAGCATGGGAAGAATACCGAAGGTGATCCAAAATTACTCTAAATTTATGATAAAGAAGGATTATGTTACAAGAACGCCTTATCGACATCCAAATCAAAGCAGCGAATACTATAACCAATCAACAAATCAACAATGCCTTGATCAAGGAAAATTTGACTTCTACTACAAAGAAGATCAAGTCCAACACAATTTGGTCTCAAAATGGCAGTGACTCTTGAAATCACAGTACAAAAAGTTAAATCCAATAACCCTAAAAAAAGCACTATCCAATAACCCTACAAGCACATAGTTCCAAGATGGATCAAACTAGGTTGGATTGAGCCTACAACAACATAACAATTCTATTCAATACTTCAAAAGATCGTTGTCTTGTTTCTTCAACTATAACCATCAAAATTTGAGCATCATGTGAAATTGTTAGAACAAGGAACAGAGATATAACATTCTTATATGATTTGAGGACAAAGCATCCTTGAAGGGAGAGGCAATCGACTGAATATAAATTACATAAATAAGCATTACATAATAATTAATAATAATAATATGTTGAAATTTTATATCATCACATCATTCAATATACATCTTCCTCATCCCTCACGCTCTGCGCATGATTTGCGAATGTCTGCTTCCGTAGGGGCCTCTATGCCCCATCCCCTCCTTCGTTGCTTTGGATCTTGCAAATTGAGCCTTGGTTGGCCATTTTATTGGGTTATGGCCTTCCCCAAAAGCAATGGAAGAATGGCTTTAAAAAACTTGGTTTGGAATGATTAAGGGAACACTCTCGCACTTTTTTTGTGGGAAAGGGTTTTATGTTCTTTTTATTTTGATTCAAAGGAAGATCGAGATCTGATATTCAGAAGTGGGTCGTATTTTCTAGGAACAAAGGGATTGTACTTTAAGCGATGGACTCTGGATTTCAGTGCAAACAATGACATCCCATCAACGGTTCCGTTGTGGGTTCGCCTACCTGTAATGAATAAATAATGTAAATAAATGATAAATTAGTTAATTAGTAATTAGGCTGAAAGGTCATGTCTAATAAGACATGACCTTTTGTGAAGAGGCACCTACGTAGGTATATAAGCAGGCCTCACTTGTAACATTCAATCATCTATCTCATCTCATTCTTCATACCTTTTATATAATAATATTTGTATCCTCATGGATATCTTTGTATTCCAAGTCTTCTGGAGTATTTAGTTTGAGAAGGAACTTTGTTCGCTTCATTTGGTATTAGAGGAGTTCGAGCCTTCGGCCGCTTAACCGCTGCACAAAGCCACGCTCTTGGATCCAGGTCTTTGACCGTGAAAATCATCAACCTTGTTGTCGTCGTGACTGAAGCGTTTCGCTATCAATCTTGGAGTTTCTCCATTTTCGCCACTAGGCCTTTGGCCATAATAAAAAAAAAAGGGAAAAAAACAAACCAGAGAATTTTTGAAAAGAAAAAAAAAAAAAAAGGGGAGAATAATTTATATAAAAAAAATTGAAGAAATATTAAAAAAGGAAGAATTTATATTTAAAAAAAAGAGAGAGAAGGGTCAAATATCTCGAAAAAAAACAAAAAAAGAAAAGAAAAAAAGAGATATATATAAAGAAGTACATATATGTACATACCAAGACAATTTAAAAATAAAAAGGAAAAACAAAGAAGGAAGAGTAGGTAAGGTTATTTTGATTATTTTTTAAGTAGTTTACAAGCTCGTGGTTTTGGAAGCCCATGGTATTTGCAAGGTAAAATAAGAAGTAAAGCAATAAAAAAATCTCTGTGTGAATAGTAAGTTTACTTTTGCGTGGAGAACATTAACCGAGTCAAATACACATAAGTGGATATATATTTTATAGGTGAATATATGTGAATAGCCACGTTTCACTAGGGTTGTAACCTTTCAACAACAAAAAAGAGTTTTAAAAAAATCAATTGTTAAAAGAATATATATATATATATATTATTAAAAAAAAATTGAAGGAATAATAACTTCATTAAAAAGAAGAAGAGAAAGTTAGGAAGGGTTACCTTAAAAACCCTAATCAAAGGATCATTTGCGGGAAAGGAAGTTCTTATATCTATCGATCTTAATCAAGAGAATAATTATGTTAGTACTGAATGTGCTAACCAATTAGTGATTCCTGAATCAAATATAACTGAAACAAATTCAAATTGCGAAAATGAAAAACAATGCGACATGGGGAATTTACACTTAAGTATTGGGGAATATTCCCTTGTCTCGCAATTTACCGTTAAAACCTTATTTTGTAACAATAGTGATATAATTATGGGTTCACCCTGGATGGAATCACTAGGGTCATTCATCCTTAATATGAAAAAGAAGCTTTTAATATTCTCCTACAAAAAGAAGAAAATAACACTATAGGTGTCAACTTAAAGCCAAATTCAGTGACACCTGAAGACATTCAAGAAATTTCAAAAGTAATTTCTCAAGAAAGTAAAAAGGCGATCCAAAATATGCAAAAGGAAATTGACAAAATCACAACTAACAAGAATGAAGAAGTTTCTTGTCTCAAGGACCACAATGAAAAATTGCTAACACAAATTAAGAAATTGAAGAAGGATAAGAAGTCGTTGGAAAACAAGGTGCAACAACTTGTCGAAAAAGAGTCGTCGAAACCGACAAATGTAGAAGTTCAAGTTGCCGGAAAAACGAACATTGATCCAGTAAATGTCACTACACAAGAAGAAGACAGGAAAGTTGCAAACGATACAAACTTCAATGTTGTAGTTCAGACGAGGAGCATTCTAAATGAAGGTTCTGTAACCTACTCAACAATATCCTCGCCAAAAGAAAATCAAAGTCAAACCAAAAAAGTTCCCTATCGACATCCAAATCACGGGAGCAGACAACTTAGCCGAGCTATGTATTCAGAACAGAAACAATCTGATAGTCTGAAGAATACTAACGAATCATCACCAGTTTCCAGTCATCGTAAGATTCCACATAAAATTGATTTAGGTTGGTCCAATCCGTTCTCAGTGCGACAGTTTTTTTCACTTAGAGGATCATATCAACTTGTATCGACAAGGATGACTGCCCTAAGACGAGAAGATGTTCATAGCAGGAAAAGAAATCGAGGCCTTTCATCGACAAAGCTTTTTGAGGGGAAGGCAATGTAATGAATAAATAATGTAAATAAATGATAAATTAGTTAATTAGTAATTAGGCTGAAAGGCCATGTCTAATAAGACATGACCTTTCATGAAGAGGCACCTGCATAGGTATATAAGCAAGCCTCACTTGTAACATTCAATCATCTATCTCATCTCATTCTTCATACCTTTTGTATAATAATATTTGTATCCTCATGGATATCTTTGTATTCCAAGTCTTCTGGAGTATTTAGTTTGAGAAGGAATTTTGTTCGCTTCACTACCTCATCTACGACTTCACTACTGGCAAGAAGACATCCTAAGGGCAATAGGGAATTCATAGGGCAATTACATTGATAAAGCAGAACCACGGGCCAAAATGTTGGCTTGCGTGCAGATCTGCATGGAGGTAAACCTGAAAAAGGGTTTACCAAAGGTCGTGGAACTAGTAATTAACAATTATAAATTCATCCAGCAAGTGAATTACGAGCAGTTTCCCTTCAAGTTTAATCAATGCCATGAGTATGGGCACCTTGTGGAAAAATGCCCCAAGAAGGAATAGGTACAACCAGCTACCCAAGACAATAATGATCAGTGGCACCACATTAAACGTAGAAAGAAGCCAAGTAATCAAGGACCTAGCCAACAAAAAATACAGAACGAGACCATTCAATCTGATAATCCTAAGACTCCACAGAAGAATCCCTGGGAAGTTGTTCCAAGATCTAGCTTATCTCCAAAACAGAAGAATAAAGACAAAATTACCTTCAGATCAATTGGGGAAGGTCCCTCGGTTTTTTCCCATACAAATAGGTATGACATTCTAGCTCTTGATCCTCACAATGCTATGATTTATATTCCAAGCACAGTGACTACAATCAACCAAATCCCAAAGGATACCGTATTGGTTCAAATTCAAGAATTTTCTCCCTTGCCAAAAGAGGTTGGCAATAAGGAAATTGGGGAAATTCTCAGATCACCTAAGGGATTTGTTCCCACCCAGCTCCTCTCATTGCGAGGGAAAGGATTTGTGGACATGGAAGACAAATCAGACAATGCACGGTTGGAGGTGGTCCAAGAAGTATAATCTGGAAAGAAGAAGGGCAAAAAGGCAGCAAAGGAGAAGAGAGAGGAACAAGCTGAAAAGGAAAAAGAGCTTAGAGAGTAAAGAACAATCCCTGGAATAATAAGTGTGCTTCCTATGGGGCAGCCCCACCCTTGGTGGATCCTAAAACAAAAATCTCTGAAATGATGAAAGTCCTCACATGGAATTTTTGAGGATTGGGTAATAATGAAGATTTTGTGAGAAGACTAATTAAAAGAGAAAGGCCATCCATTGTCTTTTTCTGGGAAACTAAGATGGAGGAAATTTTGGTCATCCAGAAGTGTAGTAAGTGTGAAATTTTGATTATTGTTGCAATTATAGGTTATTATTCACCTATCTGTTAAGATTATTTGTAATTTGCAATTAACTTGCGGAAAATACAAAATAAAAGACAACTGCAACTTCACTAGAAAATAAATAATCACCGACACTTAGAAAATTATGCACACACAAATAATGTAAACCAATATTTTTTGACAAATGTCCCTGGAAAAACCAGTTCTGCATATGAGGGTTTTATTATTAATTCTTTAGCAAATTAAAGAGTACCTTAACTGCTTGCCTCATACTACCAAAGCTCCGATAATTTTCTCCACTTGCAAAATCGATCTAGAAACACAAAGTTTCCTTATGAAAATCTCATGGCCTCCTGCTAACAACTCACACTCTTGCCTGCAACCTATGTCACAGGGTTCGCCGAATTTCAACCTTGAGGTTCAAAATTCAGCAAACACAAAAAAAAAATCAAATTTGTTCAAGTTCGGCAAACCTAATAGTCGAACCTCGAATTTGAACCTAAAGACGAACCTGAAGCCGAATTTTATATTTTTTTATTTTTATTTTTTGGGGTTCAAGGTTAGATTTTGGGCGGTTTTTGTCTGTTGTTTTAAGATTTATGAGAAAAACCATGGGCAGCACATGGTTTTCTCTTGTTCCGCTTCCCACCAATTAATTTCCCGCGGTGGCCACTAGTTTGGCTTTATTTACCATGGTTGTCGATAGATTTTCACAAGCTAACTTAAGTCTTAGTGTACTCGCTCTATGTGCTCAGTACTACTATTGCGTATTGTAATTCTCTGCAATTTCTTGAATTCAACTTTTAGACGATACTTGTCCCCGCTGCCCGAAGCGTGAAGTGAATAATGGTTGTGATTTGTGGCTTGTGGGTGCTCACTGCTACTCATATAGCTTTATTGATTGATTTTGATTTTTAATTATTTTATGTCATATATATTGAAAAATATGTATAGTCGAACTTAATGTCAAACCTCATACAAACCTCATCAGAAAATTTGAATTCGAATCGAACTTAATTGTTGCCGAACTCGGATTCGAACTTGAACCGTGTGACATAATCTGCAACTCGCACTGGCTATTCTAGAAATGCATACGGCCCTTTCTGGAACTCACACTACCTCAGAAAATTATAACATCTTCTTCCACCTGCAACTATACTGAGCAACTCCCACCTCCTCCAGCAACTGTCTTCGACAACTAGAAATCAAACAACTACCCAGTTATGTGCACTGGCTAATGCGACCTTGCTGCAAAATAATTAGTCTTACATTCCATTCTCTCGGAATGTTGGAATCTCATGAAGAATACCTCTGGAAATCTCTCCTTAATTCTTCTTGCAAAAACCCTTATTGTTGGTATCCCTGCACTGCCTCTGCACCCTTGCTATCATTGTAAATATGTGTCTCAATGCTATGATGTGCTCTCCAAATGACCCATTGATCTTCTCTTATAATCTCCCATTGACAAATCAATGGCCATGATCTAATCTCAATCGATGGCTAAGTTCATCTTGACCTCTTCTCATGACTTTTTCGAAAGTCTCTAAAGGAAAATCGATTTACCCCAATTAATATCGATTAATTAAGTTATTTCCCCAAATTAGACTTAAGAAGATTAATTAACTACTTAATTATTTCTAATCAAGGCCTTTTCTCACGAAACCTTTTCTGGGTATTGGATAAAATGTGTTCCCTAGCCTCTTAGACACAAACTGAGACTAGAACACATATTCGAGCTACATAAACTAATAGTAAGGTGTTCAAGGCTACTAGAACCATTTCCTAAAGTGCTTGAGGTGCGTCTACGGGGCTTTGCACTTGTTGGGATGAATAAGTGTGGACCTATATGTCTCTCAGCGATCACAACATTAGATCATGACGGATCTGTTTCATAAAATCTCCAGGGATAAACTTAAGGTGGTAAATTTTTATATGCCAACCCTATATGGAGAAAAACAAGAGTGTAGGAACTTCCTGATGGCCTCGCTAGATGCAAAGGGTAGTGACAAGTTGCTAATTGTTGAGGACTTCAATGTCACCATTGTTGACTTTTCTACAATAAACATAGTAGAAACCAAATTGTTGATCTGATAATTACCTATAATGATCTTCAATTAATTTATCTTGTGCCACGTATATCATTAAGCAATTATACATAGAAAATCTCAAAAATAATGTAGCGAAAACAGTAGAAACAAATAAGATCATAAAGAGATGCCATGCACAATAGGGACAAGAAATTTTCCCTAGGAAACCAAAACTAGGGAGAAAACCCAACAACTCTTCTTCCAAGAGAAATTCTTCTTCAGCAAGGTTTAGAATAAAATATCTAGAAATTTGTGCGAAAAAGCAAGTCCAAACTTTATCCATTTCATCATTTTTCTACTCCCACAAGTGTCTTCTATATAAGAGAGATGATGAGTGAGTGAGTCAAATGAAGTGTCACATCATGTGTATATATACAACTCAAATGGGTGCATTGACCCCAAGGGACACACATTTTCATGGTGGGGCCAACTTGTTCATTTTGAGCCTACAGGAAACCCAAAATTAAAATTTATTTTATTTTAATTCCCATAAATTTTCTAGGCCAACATAAGAGGCCTCTTGGCATGTGGGAATACCTCTTGATGCTACACAAAATCAACACTCCCTCTTAGCGAGGCCTCTTGGTTGCAATAGATTTTCCTTTAGCTGAAATTTCTCCTTTAATAAAACAAATGGAAGATCTTATGTCTACTAGCAGTTTGTGGGATGTCAAGCCCACAAGAGGTAAGTTTCATGGAACAACAAACGGATCGGCCTAGGGCATATTGCAGCCAAGTTGGATAGGTTTTTGTTTCATATTCATTTTTCGCGGGCCCCTTTGTGTGGTCTTTAGAAATCACCTTATGGGGAGACTCTGATCATCAAACAATTAAGCTCTCTTGGTCTATGTTATGCAACCATCTTAAGAACAGAAGAAAAGATAGGTCAACGTCTTAAAAATTCTCCTCTTCGAGGGGGAAACCTCCTTTACATTACATAAATGAACAATTCATGGATGATACAAATGATAACACCTCCTTGGTATAGGACTCTAGGAGTCTAAGGGGTCACAATATAATCAGGGTCTACATAACAATAATAATGTAAGGGCACAACAATAACAATAGTGGGCTTTTATGGAGCACAACAATAACAATAGGGGGCTACAGTAACAATAACAATAAGGGGAATATACAAATATTATAGGGACCTAACATGCCCCTCTCCTTCAAAAAAGTGTTATCCTCAATGTTTGAGTAGTTATGGATGCTTCTGTATAAAATTTTCATCCTCCCATGTGGAGTCTTCAGCGGGTAAGTTCTTCCACTTAATGAGATACTATGAAATTAATCGATTTCGTAGCTCTCGGGGTCTTGTTTCCGTGACTGCTTCAGGCTCAAATATGATTTTTCCTTCTTCATCAAGTTCCGACAACACTATTTGAACTGGGAACTTCTCACCAATAACCTTCTTTAAGCATGAAACATGGAAAATTGGGTGTACTCGGGAAGATGTAGGCAACTCCAATTTGTATGCCATAGTACCAATCTTTTGCAACACCTTATAAGGACCATAGTACTTGGGTGATAATTTATTATCCTTCTTAGCTTGCTTGAGGGACATTTGTATGTATGGTTGTAGCCCTAAATTTACCCAGTAGCCTACATCAAAACTTCTTTCACTGCGATGTTGATATGCCTGTTATTTCATTTGATTTTGCGCCAGAGTGAGGTTATCCTTTAAGAGTTGGAGAAATTGTTGTTGATGCTCGATGTGATCTTCCACTACTTGATCCTTAGAATTTTCTCTTAAAGATGATGTGATGGATGGTGGATGATATCCATAAAGTGTCATAAATGAGGTCATTTTTGTTGCAGTATGGAAAAAAGTGTTATACCACCATTCAACTAGAGGTAACTGCTTGACCCAATGTGTTTGTTTATCAAATACAAAGCAACGAAGATATCCTTCCAAACATTTGTTCACTATTTCAGTTTGTCTGTCAGATTGAGGATGATAAGATGAGATATGAGCTAATTGAGTACCAAAGACAAAAAAATAATTTTGTCCAAAAATTTCGCGTGAAAATGGGATCTTTGTCACTTACAATAATCTTTGGGTTTCCATGTAGCTTTTGAATTGTTTCCATAAATGCAGTAGCAATTGTACTAGCTTTAAAAGGATCAGATAATGCACAAAATTGTTCATACTTGGTAAGTCTATAAACTTCCACCATGATCACACTCTTTCCTTCAGACTTGCGTAAACCTATTGTAAAAATTTCAGAATCTAACCATAGAGAAATCCTACTGTTGTTAACTGATTTGCATTACCTACTTGTATTTTCCATTTAACAAGTTATTTTCTGAATACTTAAGTAAAATATTAACGTGAATACTAAGTAGACTACACCAATATACAGATCAAGTACTAAAAAATAAATGAAGCAATCACACAAAGGACACTTATTTTTAAACAATTGTCCCCGGAAAAACCCAATGCGGGAAAATCGGTGCGGCAGATCTGAGGGTTTGTATTATTAAGCAGCAGTATTCTGAGTATAACTAGGGTGCCAAAATTCGGCTCACCTAATAGAGAAAATCCTCGATAGACATAAAATCGTGATTTTTACCTCACAGTGCAAGTCCTGGCTAATCAATGATCGAAATGACGAAACTCTGCGCTGCCTCTGCACAATAGATGTGTGGGGATGGTTGAAGTCTGCAGATCTGCCTCTTAGAAAATCGAGTTTCATCCCTCCAGGCTCAGAAACCCCGATCTCCAGCTAAATCTCGGATTGTCTCTCGGAAGCTCTGTGCTGCCCCTGCGTGGGCCTGCATCACCCTCTCTGGGGACTGCGTCACCTCCCCTGGTGGCTGCGCTACTTCCACTGCTCTCTTTGTTTCCCTTGTTCTGCTATGTACTCCTGGTCCTCCGACCAATAACTGCTTCTGCCCCTCGCTGTAACTGAATCACTTAGAACTTATCTTCGTCCGAGCACTGCTCTGTCAGTGTAAGAACCTTAACTTGTTGAATTAACCATCATTAACAAAATTCATAAGTATAAATCCCTTAACTTTCAAAATTTACATTCATTCACAAAATTCATATTACACCATTTAGAGTGGGATTTTTGAACAGAATATATATATATATATATATATATATATATATATATCGATTGACTAATTGATACTTACCTAGAACCGTGTTTGAAGATGTTCCTGATCTGCCATAGCTCCAACTTCCGTTACCAAACCGTCGTTTTCCTCCCAGCCTATCTGAGGTCAACCTCTCCGGTCCCCAGATCCAGAAGACAAGTCTTCTGGCCCCCGTGCCCAAAACTCCAATAACAATCGAGAGCATTCCATAACTCTGTTAGAACTCTCAAACTCACTGTGTATGTCCCATGCAGTTAGAACTCCTCTGACAACATTCGGGTCAGTTTACCCATTCACTACCCATGCTCATCAAGTTTACCCCTCTTCCCTTTTTATACACAAACTCCATTCCTGATATTTATTAGAATATGATCTTTTAATAAATATCTTCGAAAAATATCTTTGAAAAATATCTTAAAAATATTATATTTTAATAAATATCTCAGATTTATTAAAATATCTTAAAATATTATATTTTAATAAATATCTCAGATTTATTAAAATATTATAGTCATTAATGTAGATATTATAGGCATTTATGGGGATATTGACTTATTGACCAAGCCATTTATGGAGATATTGACTTTACTTGATTATTTTAAGATTTATTTATTTATTTTGAATAATGCTCTACCACGCATACTCATATAAGAGTGGTACATGCGTTCAGTCTCTAGCTTGATGTTCCATCATATCTCGGTGAGATAAATGCATTACGATATTCAGTTCGTTACTCTAACTTAGTTAGTTTCCATACGAGCAGGTATGTATACTAGTGCAATACATGTGATACATGCATATGTAGCTATCATATGCAGGTCTCATATGCATGCTAATATTTCTAAGTTCCATATAATTCGAGTTGGGTCGTTACATACACCCCTCCTTCAGAAAACTTCGTCCCGAAGTTAAATTTTATGTCATATATCATTAATTATATTAGTGATTAATATAATCATATAAGGTTGGTGTATCATAGTTAAATATGTGAGAACACTTTTAACATTTATGTTTTGATCATTTATTGGTTCACCAATTTAGTAGTCACGTTTTGCCTCAACAGTATCCCCAAGCTATTCTAGAATCATCCTATCCTTCCTAATCTCTTCCGCTCCCATCCTATCCATCCTCTACAAGAATATGCCATGGCATCAGTTTTACTGATCCATCCATAGACCTTGAAGGTAGCAGTGTCGATTACGTCGACATGATTTTTGTAGGCATCCAGCAGTCATCATCACACGTCTAGGGGAGCGTGACTCGCACAGTCCTCCCATGACTCCAGGTATTGGAGGATAAACGGTGGGCAACACCTCCACTCCTCCTAGTAGGACCAGGGTCAACACCCTATCAAGGAATCTCAGTGCATCTCAATTGTTCTTGGAGTTTTGTCATCACGCGGTCGGTTTGGTAATGATATCATCTGCAATGTAAAACACTTGTCCACAAATTATAATATATGCATCAATATGTTCTAAACAAATTGTTACCCATATAACAATTTCTACATATTCCAAATATGTTGCTATCTGTGATATTGATCCTTGAGTTCATATAACATACTTGGTTTAAAACATTTGTCCACATACGTATCAATATGTTCAAAACAAATTGTTACCCATATAACAATTTCAAAATATTCCAAATAGATCTGTAAATCCATTTTCACTTTGAATAGTCAAGTGCCCTCACTCTATTATTTCAACCTCATCATTTTAGGTTGATATGTAAATTTATAGATACCATATCCATAATATAATTCGTAATTTATATTAGTATCTCAGTATCAGCGATGTTTAAGCAAAACTTTTTTCATATTGGTATCCATGTACCAGCAATGTTTAAGCAATTTAACATATTCTCACATATCATAGTATAAACTGACAATCTTAAGTATCCATCCAAAACATGGTAAGATTATACAAATGTAAGTTTTAAATGCTTATAAATATAACCACAGTTATAAATGTTACATAGAATAATCGAACACAGATATACAAATAAGGGTGTAGCCATTATTTTTTTATACTATATTAACTGATTAACCTTATAAAAGTCACAGGTTGAGACTCTAAATTTAAATGGAGGGATGCTCCAACCTTTGCATATATATATAGAAACGAAATGAATTGAAACAAGAGCACAAAACTCTCACTGTTTAGTCGAAGCATGATCTAATTTCTTGATACAGGTTGACTAAGAACTCTAAAACACAAAACTACATATGGATCCAGCCAATCTCTTAATTCTTGTTACTTATTTTTCTTTCAAGTCCAATTATCTTTGATCTGTAATCTGGATCCCAAGAGATAATAATATCATTAACTTCTTTATCATGTTATTTTAGTTCATCTTCAGCCTAAAATCTAGAAGCTAAGGAGTAGGGTTTTGCAGGGTTGATCATTAGGGTTATGCTGGAGATGGAGGGAGAGTTAATTGACTACTCTAAAGATCCCTTAGTGGGAGGTTATCTTCATTGAAGGAATTTTTTATTGCTTGAAAATGCATTATTCACTTTGCATTATACTTGGTCTACTAAGAGTGTCATGTTTTCCACAAGATGTCAATTGTTGACGAAAAATAATTTCCTCTTTCACTAAGAATTTCACAATTTATAAGATATGCACAGTCACATTATCAGTATGATACAGTTTTAATATAGTCTCTTTACTTTCAAGTTTCAACATTGAGTCTTAACTCTAGCTAGGATATTACTAGCTTTACCATCATTCCTTAAACCATTGTTTCATTTTTATTTTATTGACTCATTTAATCCAAACACATGATACATCACCGATATACCCTCTTCTTTTAATCACATCAATCGTTTTCTTATTAGTCCTTAGGCCTTATCTTATCGCCATATGTATCTTCTTTTCTAATGGGGTATACTTATTATCCTTAATATTTACCTTCAACCATTTTCCTAGTTTATCACTTGTTATCTTTAACAAATTAGGAGTATTCACAACTCATTGCTTTGACCCTTACCAAATCATATTGCTCATATCCTTAAGAAAATCCTTCTTGATAGAAACATTCTTTCCCTTCCTTATACCAAATATTCCTAATATTCCATATTTACTTTAATTTGAAAAACATATTATTAAACTGACTTTGTTTTCTCGCCTCTAGTCATCAGGGTTTTTCTTTTCTTCTCTTAATGCATATATTTATTTCACTTGGAAATGTCGTTACTATTTCTCAACTTGGGGAAGATCCTATAAATAAATTCAGTAACGTGGATATCAAATGTAATCTACTTATTATTTCAGGTTTTAAGACATTACAGAATAGAATTTCCTAATCATACTCCATGATGTCCATAATCCATGGATATAGTTAATCACTTAAGGAAAATTTTATAATGTGACTCTCCCACTAGAGGGAGAGTTATCATAGATGTCGCCTATGCACATACATTATCCTATAATTGATCAACGTTATTGTAGATTCAATTTTTAATCTACTTTCATTGACTTCTTATATTGCTTTGTGAAACTTCCACTCACTCACCTTTGGTGCTATTTTGTCGATCTCAATATTCTAAGTTGATTACGATAACTAACATTTATTAGCATCATTAGAAGTTTGCCATTTCGTCCTTTTATCATCCTCCCGAGGTACTATATTGATTATATTATGGTAACAATGGAGATCAACTTTGAACTTTTCCACTTCATTCTCTTGGTAACTACATCGTCTTGTTCTAATAGTGTGTTTACTACCTTACAGGGTGGTTCTTACCCTCTTAACATATGTTTCATCCATCACTTTACCTCAAACTAGCTTAGCCTTTTATGTGGTTGTATTTTACTTTACATCTAACAGTCTTGTCATAAGGTCCCTAGTCATGTTTTCATTACCATTCTTCCTTCTTTCAAGAGTTAACTTCCTTGGAGCAACTCTGCCAACTAATCTTTATATATGTCTAAACAATTTCCATGAACCATTTTATATAGTGTCATAATGTCCCTAATTTATTTTTCCTAAACCACATTGTTTTTCTTTCCATGAAATGCTACGTTGCCATATTATTTTGTTTTGGACATCGATATACCCTTACGATTGTAAATGGCACATTATTTATCTTAATAATGACATAATCGCTTAATCTCAAAATGTCCATTTTAGTGAATATTCAGCTATACTTAATTTAAACCTTCACTCTACTCCTTAGACCACTTACACATATACTTGGATAGTAATTAAAGTATTAACTGATGAAAACGGTGTAAAATATATTTTCATAAATTCATATCATCAATGGTTATTTTATTACCTAGTAAGATAGATACATGGTAATTTCAACGTGACTTGAAGAATGGAATGCTTCAATTGCATAAAGACAATCAGGATAGTTTCCATTCTAACATTCAAAAGTTTACAGGAAAAGTTTGATCTCTAAAGTGATGTTAATGTGCCCAATTTATAATAATATGAATGTACTTCAAACTCTACTTGTATGATATACAAAATCTTAAACTTCATTGAATACTACGTATCACTGAATACGTTGGGTAAATTATCAAGGATGACTCGGAATAATACATCTCAGGTTCTATTAGGATTGTTGCTATAATTATGAAAATAAGGCGGTGATATCCAAGAATCAACATAAGATTTTGGGAAATGGTTAAGAAACTAAGATATTTCCCATTGTGATCATTCGTCCTAGTACTTTCATCCTAGTCGAACATACTCCTAGATTAACTTTGCATTCCTCAACACTTAAACCTATAGACTGAAGTTCTCCTAAAGACATTTCTACCTGTCTGAAATCGTTTTATTTATAAGCTGCCAACCCACATCTATTTAATGCATATGATAAAATAAAACTATCAATAGCTCCACAATAGAATTTTAAGTTTAATTGTATTGATAGTACCTGAAGATTCCACAACAATGCGCTGATGCACTGCCTGATGATTGTTGACTACATCATGGGTTCTATGATTGCCTTGAGTATTTGATAATGGTTACCACATTCTAACCATAGTCCTGATTTGAGGATTTAATCCCTATACAAAACACTTGGCTTGACGTTTGTCAGTATCTAGATAAGGAACACATTTTACCGGCTCCCTAAACCTTATCTCATATTCTTCTACTGTTTTATTACACTGGATTAAATGCGACCTCCTTGTCCTAATGCAGGATATTCTATGTGTAATACTTCTTTAGCAATATGCAAGGGTTTTCATAGATCATAGTATCGTTTCGTAAAATTTGTCTAGAATGTTCAGTCTTAGATATAAATTTACGGAAGGGTTATTGACACTTTTGGATTTGTTTTTATCTTTTCTCACTATTTCATATAAGGTCTAGGTTTCATTCTATTTGTTATTATTATTATTATTTAATCTAATGTATGAATTGAATTTTCAAATTATCACAGATGTGGCACTTCGTACAAATTAGAGATGTAACATCGTAATGGTTGTCACTAGGTATTTATACTTATAACTACCCACGTGAAGAGGATATAATATTCTTAATCAGATAGACATACTTCTTGCATGTGCCACAAGATTTATAACATCATGTATTTTATATTTCCAAATATTTATATTGTTTTATTAAATGTTGTTTAAAATAATTGTAGCTTGATGCTATTCAACTAATATATAGAAATATATATAACTTAATGAAATGTCACATGAACTAATATTATAGTAATTTATTTTTATGATTATAAAATTTAAATTTTATAATTATACAACCGTTCAGGGAAAGGAAGGACATGCTCTATTCAGGCTAAAGAATAGTCAAGTTTGCATTTTGAGGGACAATCATCACCCAAGATGTTGCGTCTGTCAATCATCGCGACAAAATGTCCTCAAGTAATTGTTATAGTTAATGTAGAATATAAAAAGAAATTAAATTTTATAAATTATGAACACTTGCATTAACCTTCAACTAGTCTAAAACAAATTTTACTTCCATGTAAAATTTATGAAACATCGAAAGAGTTTAAATCATTCAACGATCCTATACAAATGAATTTAAAAGTTGTTTCTTATCGCATTTCATCCAATTCAAAACATACAATAAGTTAAGTCAAGCGGTTAAATATAGGAGAATGAGCTTGTTGTTGCCTATACTAATTCATAGTGAAACTTCAATTTAATATATATGCACACTTATATATCATCCTAATCATTAAACTAAATCCAAACACAATAAAAACCACAATTAAACCAATTTCAAACTCTACATAAACAAATTCTTAAATAATTGATACTTTAAACCATCACAATTCAAATTGTACGAGAACATGTGACTTCTTTTCATTACACGGATTAATTTAATAAGAAATATTTGTTCCATAACTTTTGGAATAGTTTTTGTCATCCAACTCACTTTCATTTAATACTTCCCACTTTAAATTATATATTTTAACTCTTAATTTATAATATTATATTTAATTTAATTTTTTTTTAACATTAATTTATTGATATAATTTAATTTTGTTGTAATTTTAATTAATTGTCATTTCTATTTCCAATTTAATCTGGCAACCTTGGTTTTCACAAATATATTATAACATATGTTATATATATTATAATATATGAATATATCCTAATTAATAATAAAACGATAACTATATATTTAAAACACCCTTCAGAAATTGTAAGGGAAAGTGGATGTCGGTCGAGTGACTACAAAAGAAGAGTCAAAAGCATGATTTTGTTAAATACGCCGAATTTTCCCGAACCTTCCCTGGCTCCACGTAACCGTTGTGTACCCACTTCCACTAATATTAATATGTCATTATTTATCCATATCCACATTTTCAACGATTGGCGTTGAACACTTTCATTATAAAATTCAGAAAAGAAAACTATGCCGACTATGAATACCCTGCCAACGTGAGCATTGGACATTAAACTTCTTCTGTCATAGTTCTCAGTCCTAAGCGAACAATCTGTTGAGCACTTAGCCATATCGAAAGGTCCATTTCAAGGTCCTGGAACTGCTTATCAAATGTGGAGGTCCATTCTCTGATTTCTCTGGAAAATTTGGGAACGCAGGTGATGAAATCGATGTCACTAGCGACTAGTCTCATTGTCCGGTGCTTGGTCCCCAAGCCTGTCAGTTGCTCTTCGGTTTTTCTCTCTACTATTGTGGGGCTCGTTCTTAGCTCTCTACCGGAGGGGGACATGGGCATTCCTCGGCCTCACTACCGTAGTTATAACTCCAACCCTCTCATTCTTCGCTCAATTCAACATTGTGTAACATGTTGTAACATGGAATATTTCTTTGTTCCATGTGTAAACCTTGTTACAAAATGTGGAGGCTTTTTATATATATAACAATAAAGAAACAAAACAAAACAAAAAACGCTGCAACAACCGTAAGCCCTGAAGGCACATGGCGTCTTTGTCATAATAAACCCTTGATCTCAACACAAGTTTTGCCTCAATAAAAATGAAATAACTTACGGCATTTTACTTTATGGGTGCTTTAGTTTCTAATTGTCAAACAGACCCAATGTTTCTTAAGCTAGATAAGGAAAATCTTCTGTCAAACTATAGTGAGACTTCCTTACAGCAATATTAAAGAAGAGAAGTGTTACCTGACAATATCTTCTGGACTGTGAGAAACTTCAGAACAACTAACATTTCGTTTCCTCTAAACAGGATGCCAACCAGGATGTCTAATTGTAGTAGATCTACCTGATCTGCGAAGACAATTGGAAGCCCTCTCCACTCAGCGCTTGAACACCAATCTAGCTATGGAGAAGCATTTCTGCAAAATTGAGATCGAATTGGTTTAAATCAGATCAGTGGGTGTTGCCATCTCTTTCAATACAGAGACAGTTATGATAAGCCACAGTAGTAGTCCGCAGGCGGGTCTTGGCCCCCTTGTCAAGTCTCAGAATGTTGTCTAGTCTATTGCGTTCTGTATGGTATTTTAAATACTGAGGTGCGGTTCTCCCAGTTGTGTCCTTGTAGTCATGTTCCTTCCTATATGTAAAGTGGAAAGCCGGGCGAGGAAGAAGGAGTGTTTTCGTTCTGCCCAGTGCCGGGTCACTAAGCCTTGCTATGTTGTAACTTCCATGAAAATATAAATATGTAAAAATCATGGCTTCTAATGCTAGGCAAAATGTGTAGTTTTCGTTTATCGTTTTTGAACTGTTCGGGCTTGTGAAACCCTTTTATTTTGAATGTTTTCCAATACATGGAGAGCATTATCAGAATATTCATTATTTTAGAAAGCTAGTTTCCCACAGCTTGACACAACTGTCTGATATGGATGCAGGGCACCTATTCCCATACCCAGACCTGGGGACACATATTATATATATAAAGATATCATATTTTAGCCTTTGGGATCTGCACTGTGTGATCTGATTAACTTATCAAAACAGCAGATGAAGGAACAACAAATCTACAAATACATTGGTCTCAATTGAGAGAGCAAAGACAAATCTGCAGCACCCAGTCACTTGCCTTCTATTCATTGTAAGAAAGAGGTTTCAATGCAATAGCTTAAAAATCAAGAGTTTGAGGCAACACAAGCTTGGAATCCATAGAAATGATTTAAAATACCCTAAGATTCCCAGAGTCTGAAACTATGCTCTGATACCATGTGTAAGAACCTTAACTTGTTGAATTAACCATCATTAACAAAATTCATAAGTATAAAGCCCTTAACTTTCAAAATTTACATTCATTCACAAAATTCATACTACACCATTCAGAGTGTGATTTTTGAACAGGATATATATATATATATATATATATATATATATATATATATATCGATTAACTAATTGATATTTACCTGGAACCGTGTTTGAAGATGTTCCTGATCTGCCATAGCTCCAGCTTCTGTTACCAAACCGTCGTTTTCCTCCCAGCCTATCTGAGGTCAACCTCTCCCGTCCCCAGATCCAGAAGACAAGTCTTCTGGCCCCCGTGCCCAAAACTCCAAGAACAATCGAGAGCATTCCATAACTCTGTTAGAACTCTCGAACTCACTGCGTATGTCCCATGCAATTAGAACTCCTCTGACAGCATCCAGGTCAGTTTACCCATTCACTACCCATGCTCATCAAGTTTACCCCTCTTCCCTTTTTATACACAAACTCCATTCCTGATATTTATTAGAATATGATCTTTTAATAAATATCTTCGAAAAATATCTTTAAAATATTATATTTTAATAAATATCTCAGATTTATTAAAATATCTTAAAATATTATATTTTAATAAATATCTTAGATTTATGAAAATAATATAGTCATTAATGTAGATATTATAGGCACTGATGGGGATATTGACTTATTCACCAAGTCATTTATGGAGATATTGACTTTACTTGATTATTCTAAGATTTATTTATTTATTTTGAATAATGTTCTACCACACATACTCATATAAGAGTGGTACATGCGTTCAGTCTCTAGCTTGATGTTCCATCATATCTCGGTGAGATAACATTACGATATTCAGTTCATTACTCTAACTTAGTTAGTTTTCATACTAGCAAGTATGTATACTAATGTCGTACACGTGATACATGCATATGTAGCTATCATATGCAGGTCTCATATGCATGCTAATATTTCTAAGTTCCATATAATTCGAGTTGGGTCGTTACAGTCAGAAGAATTCGATCTCTAGATTCATCCACTGTGTGTGTTTTCCAACTGACCTCAAGCCTTCCTTTATACTTTTCCTGTTGAGAAATCAACGGCCGTGATCTAATCCTTAATCAACGGCTAAACACAGACATGATCCTTGTCACTTAGAAGCTTCTCACCCACATTTTAAATTAACTCACTTTAATTATTTTAATTACCTAAGTTTTAACTTAAGCTCCATTAAAAATAATTAATTATTTGGATAACTTTCACACCGGGTGGAATTTCTCCAAACGATTTCTAGGTCTTAGAGATCTCATGTGTTCTAGCCCCTCCACGAAATTTCGGAGCTAGAGCACATCCGATGCTATACAAAAATCAACACTCCCTCTTAGCGAGGAATGTGCTCTCGTAATACTTCTCACTAGAAGCATCACCCTGATCCACGGCATTGGTCCTCTGCGCTGCTAATGCTCGGCCCATTGTCCTTCATCCAATGCGTTGTTGCAATCTGTACAGCTGCCCATGACTCTGCCACTGTCACTGTTCCATCTGTACTACAACTCCCTCTCAAAATTCTACATCATGCTGCCCATAGTACTGCCACTGCTAACTGGTGCACTGCAACTTAATTTCGAAGTGTTAAGCAACTAAAAAACATCCCAAAAACTGACATACTAGTCAGTCTGGATGCACCTCGATGTTGGAACAACCTCTGCTGCTAATGCGTTGTTGCTGCTCTGCACTGCGTTGCTGCTGCTTCTGCTCTACGTTGCTTCAGTCCTCGACACTCTAACTCTGCCACTGTCACTCCATCATCCCTCGCACTAATTGACTCCTATCATTTTGTTATTGTCATTAAGGCCTCCTGTAGCCGTATGTGATCCAAGAGTTTGCGCACCTCAAGGATCCCACCCCCTTCTCTGTAACTGACCTACAACTCCATGTCGCCCCACTTCTTAGGTGCATGAGCACTCATGGCACATCCATCATCATCATCCTCATCAGCCTGAGCTGGAGTAGCCTTCGAGTCATATTCCTCCTTGCCCTTCTTCTTTAGAGGGCACTGCGTGGCGAAATGTCCTAGTTCCCCACATCTGAAGCATCTGACCTTTGAGACGTCCTTCTTCTTCCTTCTTTGTTGCCCTCGCTATCCCTTAGATGCAAGAGTCGCATCTTCCTCTTCCTCATTCTTGATTTTGATCCCTTTGTTGCTGCTTCCCACCTTGGTCCACCGTCTGATCTCTTCTTGTCGAAGAGCTACCCACATCTCTTCCCAACTTGGAAGAGTGGCCTTGCCGAAAATACCTTGGACAAAAGTCTCCCAGTCTTAAGTGACTGCATTCAAGGCAGTCCTGACCATAAGTCCACCATCTGGTGTAGCCACTACGGAAGCTAGTTGATCTCGAATCTCTTGCAATCTATTGAGGAAGGGGTCAATCTCTTCTCCCTTCTGCCTCTGAAATAATCTCAAATGGTTCTCAAGCAACATCTTCCGCTGGACGACAGATCCCTGGTACAAAGTGGTCAAGGCCTCCCACATTTCCCTTGTTGTGTTCTTCTCAGCAATATGTGGGATCACATGATCCTTGACTCCGTCCATGATCATGCGTTTTTCTTTTGCCTAAGCCTCCTCGTACTTCTTGAGAGGATCAGCATCAACCAGAACAGCAATAGTGTTCAAGGCATGATCCTTGATGCGATGTTCATCCAAAACTTCCAAGATCTTGGCCTTCTAGATGACAAAGTTGGATGCCCCATCCAACCTGTCCTGATCCCTTAGTCCATTCACGGCCATCTCTGCTCAACTAAGTGTCGAACAAGTCCCTTTCTCCCTCTTCTGTTGCTACCCCGGCAAAACTCGGATCTGGATTTCTTTGGTGATAGAAACCCTCTAAGGAACAAACTCCCTC
Source organism: Pinus albicaulis (assembly GCA_034641835.2). Classification (NCBI taxonomy): domain Eukaryota; kingdom Viridiplantae; phylum Streptophyta; class Pinopsida; order Pinales; family Pinaceae; genus Pinus; species Pinus albicaulis. Next base: position 1,137,595,790 of record CM076584.1, read on the forward strand.
TGAATTTCGATTTCCTTCACGGAAATCCTTCTGCCAACATATGTCGAAACATTCCTCTATGATCTTGCCTTGTTGTTGCTCAACACTAGATCTAGACTTCTTGGCAAAAAATCTTCTGAGGCACTGCTTCCCTCTACTTTGCTTCTGCCCTACTAGACATTGTTCTGCACAAACAGAATCAGCGCCCAACCGGCAACTCCAAAAAGAAACTGCACTGCACCTCCAGCCACAGCAATCCGGAAAATTAAGACTCAATAGCATCTGCGCTGACCCAGCAAACACTACGCAGCCTTCTGCAGCTACAGAATCACCCTAGCAGGCTGACGCAGGCTCTATGTGAGCCTTCCCAGGTGACTGCGTCACCCTTCCTCTGCCTCTCCGGCTTAGGACTGCGTTGTCTCTGGGGATAGCTGCTTTCCCGCTGGAGACTTTCTTTTGTCCTTCTGCTGATGGCTTTAGTCCTCCTTGATCTGCAATCCCTCTGATACCATGTGAAAAATTATGAATCTAACCATATAGAAGTCTTGGCTGATCCCAGATCGAACTGGCGAAACCACAGCTCCCTCTGCGCTGCCTCTGCATGAGCCCTGCATGGGCCTGCGTCACCCTCTTTGGGGACTACGTCACCTCTCCTGGTGGTTGCGCTGCTCCCTTTGCTCTCTTTGTTGCCCTTGCTCTGCTATGTACTCTTGGTCCTCGAACCAATAATTGCTTATGCCCCTCGCTGCAATTGAATTACTTAGATCTTATCTTAATCCGAGCACTGCTCCGTCAAAAGAATTTGATCACTAGATTCATCCACTGTGTGTTCTCCAACTAAACCTCAAGCCTTCCTTTGTTGAAATTTGGTTACCGGAGGACAGGTGGTTCCCTAAGGCTTTGATCTTTGGCCTAGGGAAAAGTGTCCAAAAGAATTTAATTTTTCTCCTAAAGTGACTTTATAAAGTTATAAAGTCAAATCTAATTTAAAAGTGACTTTAAGTGATAAAGTTACTAAAGTCTAATTTTAAAGTGACTTTAATAAAGCCAATGTAAAATTAGAAAGGAAAAGTGACTTTGGAAATAAATGACTAAGTGGGTCTTTATTAAAGTGGGGTGAATTAAAAAATAGAAAGTGAGATTTAAATGAGCATTTAATCTCAGCCCTAGATCTCAATCTATTTCAGCCATTGGATTTAGGGATTCCCCAAAAGTCACTTAGGGTTAGGTTAAAGGAGGGAAAGGAGGGAAAGGTCATTCATTCTTTCATGAGCAGATTGGGAGAAGGAGAGAAAGAGAGCAAGGGAGATTTCTGGGCAGTGAGGAGAAGGAGGCAACAGCTTGGCACACATTCCAAGGCAGTGTTTCAGCAAGTCCGTACAGCAGAGTTTGCACTCAGTTCAAGGAAGATTTGACACGGTTTCCAAGGCAGAATCCATACAGCAGCTTTGGGCACGATTTTCAAGGAGGCCGTACTATTTTCTGGGCACAAATTTTGAGGGAGAGGTTGTTTTTGCTGCGTGCATTTCCAGGCAGGCCGTACAGCCTGTAGCTAATTGCTGGCACAAAAACCGAGGCAGATTTCTGTACACAGCATATAAGACAGCCTGCACACATTCCAAGGAGGCGTACAGCAGCATTTAATGTTGTTCTGCACGCAAAAGGAGGAGGTCGTACAGCAAAAATTAATGCTGTAATTTTTGGGCACGTTTTTCAAGGAAATCTGTACAGCATTTATTGCTGGTTCTGTTTTGCTGTTTGCACATTTTCCGAGGCGGTGGTTAAGCACGGAAAACGAGACAAGTTGTAAAAGTTTACTTGCTGATTTTTTGCTGAATATTTCTCTCACTGTAAAAAGAATTTTTCCCAGAAATAAGGAGCTTTCGAACTGGTTTTCCCCAAGAGTTGTAGGGGATTTTTCCAGGGTCATGTTGACCAAAAATCTCAGTGTTCAAATGTGTTGAATGACTGTTTCAGCTTGCTGTGTTTTGTTTTATTTCTGCAGTTTCAGCATTCTGTAAAGTTTTCCAGAATTTGTGTTTCAGCAAAGTAATTTCTGTTTCAGCAAATAAAAATTATTTTTCTGATTGTTGAATGTAAGGATATGGGAAAGGGCATTTAACTAAAAGGAGAAATAAGTGATACTGAAACCGGGGTGGGAAAACAGAGAATTTCTACATGGTATCAAAGCTTGAGTGCTGAAAGTGCAGTTTGGGACAGCAAGGAGAAAAATACAGTCTGCTGATTTTTCACTCAGAAAATTTCAGCAAGCTGATTTTTCACAAACAGAATTTTTATCTTTACTCCAGCAGTGCTATTTTTCAGTTTTAGGACAGCAGGATGTCATTGGGATTGAGGGTGGAGGATAGGTTGGATGGGCATACCAATTACAGCGTTTGGAAGGAGAGAATGCAGAGTATTTTTGAGGAGGCAAAACTCTGGGATATCATGGTTCATACCCAACAACAGTCTGTTAATGTGCCTACTGATGTTGTTGAAATAAGTGATACTGAAACCGGGGTGGGAAAGAGAAAATTTCTACATGGTATCAGAGCTTGGGTGCTGAAGTGCAGTTTGGGACAGCAAGGAGAAAAATACACCACGATTTTCACTCGTAAAATTTTTGTCGATTTTTCTCACATGTAAAATTTATCTTTACTATAAAGAAGTAAGCATTATTTTTCAATTTTTAGACAAATAGGATGTCATTGGGATTGAGGGTGGAGGATAGGTTGGATAGGGCATACCAATTAAGGAAGGCTTTTTGAAGGAGAGAATGCAAAGTATTCGAGGAGGCAAAGTCCGGACATCATGGTGCATACCGCATTTAACCCTTGTTGTTGTGCCCAAGTGATGTTGTTCAATCGGGCAAAGATATAATAAAAATAACAACAAGGGTAAGAGACCGATTCTAGACGGAATCAAAGACCATTGCATTCCTCATGTGAGAGGAAAGAGAAATGCTCATGAGATGTGGACAGCATTGACCAACCTCTACCAGAGTACCAATGAGAACCGGAAAATGGTCCTGAAGGAGAAGCTGAAGAACATTAATATGGGTAAGACTGATAGTGCAGCTGGATATCTCACAAAGATTAATAATGTGAGAGATGAGTTGGCAGCGATTAGAGAGGCCATTCCACCCACTGAGTTGGTGCGGATTGCAGTGAATGGCCTCCCCAGTTCATGGATGAACTTTGCTGATGGGGTTTGTGCACGTGAGACCCTTCCCACATGGGAGAGGTTTTGGGATGATTGTATTCAGACAGAGATCAGGAAAGGTCAGCTTGGGGCAGCCAAGCCAGTTGAGCAGGATGAGGATGTAGCACTGTTGGCAGGACGCAAGAAAGGCAAAGGAAAGAAGCAGGCTTCCACAAGCAATGGTGGGGGCAAAGGCAAAGGTAAAGGTAAACAGGATAACTCACAGAAGGACTATTCCAAAGTGAAGTGTTGGAATTGTCAGAAGATGGGACACTATGCAGTTGTGTGTCCAGAGAAGAAGAAGAAGAAGGGGAAGAACCAGAGCATGGCAGCATCAGCAGAGGTTGAGGACTTTGCAGATCGTTTTGACCGGGAGTTTGGGTTCACTGCGTGTGAGTCCTCTAGTGCGGGATTATCTGCCATAGAGGTTCAGAGGGAGCATGCATTTCCCTCGATTAGTGGAGCATCTTCGGGTATCTGGTATGTGGACAGTGGGGCTTCACGTCACATGACAAGAGTCCGTGAGTACTTCTCAGAGCTTTCAGAGAGTGGCACTGATGTAGAGGTAGTACTCGGTGATGACAGACAGCCAGAGCAATGTGTGGGACACCGACATTTCCGTAGGTTCCCAAACTCTCTTGGCATGCTCGTGTTCTATATGTGTCGTGGATGAGGAAGAACCCTCATATCCATCTCACTTTGGAGGACAAGAGATGAGATACCGTTCCAAGGGAGGACAAGTGCCGACATATCCTGTGGGCACTCCAAACAGAGCCGCCCAGGGAGTGATAGGTGTACGCCATGAAAAGGTGTACAAGTTTGCATTCCAGCCCCTTTTGGCATTGAGCTGTAGCACTGACAGCAGAGCTAGCAGTTCTGAGCTATGTGAGATTTGGCACCCCAGGATGGGGCACATGTATCATGGTGCCTTGAGGACATTACGGGAGATCACTACCGGTGTGCCAGATTTCATTATTGATCACTTTGATACTTGCAGAGGATGTGCGATGGGCAAGTTTTCCAAATCCCCTTTTCCCAGCAGTGACAGCAGAGCGACTGGGATACTTGATTTGATTCATTCCAATGTGAGCGGTCGGATGTCTCATGTTTCCTTGAGTGGATATGAGTACTATGTGTTATTCATTGATGATCACTCCAGGAGGACCTGGATTTATTTCTTGAAGACCAAGAGTGAGGTCTTCAAGCGGTTTCAGGAGTTCAGAGCTCTTGTGGAGACACAGACAGGTCGGAAGATCAAGTCCCTAAGGTCGGACAATGGAGGAGAGTACACCCTTGGAGAGTTTGTTGACTATTGTGTGGAGGCAGGCATTCGTATCTTTGGGTGTATTACATTCTCCTACATACCCAAGGAGAAGAGGACCAAACTAGAGCCCACCGCAGAGAAGGGTATCTTTGTGGGCTACAGTGAGACCTCAAAGGCCTTTCGGATTTACATTCCTGCACAAAGGAAAGTTGTTGTCAAGTGGGATGTGAAGTTCGAGGAGGACAGGGCCTTCAGGAGGTCACGGGAGTTAGAGTATCTGGATCAGCCAGACCCTCAGGAGCAGCTGAGTCAGTCACAGGGATCCAGTGGGTTGGGATCATGAGGATTCAGAGGTACATCTATGATGATGTCAAGTCCGTCAGTGAGCAGTGGCTCATAGAGTCAGAGGGGTGGGGCTTTGGGCAGCATGCAGAGCAGTTCACTAGGGAGTCCACTGATAGACAGTTCACACGGTACCTCAGCATCTACAGGTTCAGGTGCAGGCAGGAGGACAGCAGACAGACAGTCAGGAGTTCAGTCTCCTGATGATGAGGAGGAGTTTCATTCTCCAGTGGGAGAAATGTGCTCAGGGAAGAGGAAGCCCAAGCGGCTTCAGGACACCTTGAGAGAGGCCACATCTGTTGCTGGGCCTAAGAGGCCGGTCAGAGAGAGCAGACCACCTGAGAGGTTTTGTAGCTATATGGCAATGGCTACCAGCATCCTTGACTCCGAGCCTTCTAGCTATGAGGAGGCAGCTAGCCAGCAGGTCTGGAGAGAGGCCATGCAGGAGGAGTATTCTTCTATCATGAAGAATGATGTTTGGGAGGTGGTGCTGAGGCCTGAGGGCAAATCCGTGGTTACTTCCAGATGGCTTTACAAGGTAAAGCATGCTGCAGATGGCAACATTGAGAAATTCAAAGCGAGATTTGTGGCTAGAGGGTTCTCCCAGGTAGAGGGAGTAGATTATGAGGAGACCTTCGCTCCCGTGGCTCGATATACTTCGATCCACTCCATTATATCGATAGCAGCAGAGACGGGTTGGAAGATCCACCAGATGGATGTGAAGACCGCTTTTCTCAATGGCTTCATACAGGTGGAGGTGTACATTGAGCAGCCATAGGGCTTTGAGGTGCATGGGAAGGAGTCCCATGTGTGCAGACTGAAGAAGGCCCTTTATGGCCTGAAGCAAGCTCCCAGAGCTTGGTACTCCAGGATAGATACTTACTTGTAGAAGATGGGTTTCACAAAGAGTGAGGCAGATCCAAACCTTTACTATATTGTGATAGGTGAGGAGCCTCTCATTCTGGTGCTGTATGTGGATGACTTAGTCATTACAGGTGCAGAGAGACTCATAGAGCACTGCAAGAGAGATCTTGTGGTGGAGTTTGAGATGAAGGACATCGGCTTGATGCATTACTTTTTGGGTTTGGAGGTGTGGCAGGAGGAGGGGCATTTCTTCCTGGGGCAGGGGAAGTATATTGTGGATATCCTTGGTAGATTCCACATGGAGGATTGTAAACCCATGTCGACACCGATGATCACCAACTGGAAGAAGCTCCATGCTTCGGATTCCGAGTTGGTGGATCCCACATTGTACAGACAGCTAATTGGTTCCTTGATGTATTTGGTCAACACTAGACCAGATATTTGTTTTGCAGTCAACACGATGAGTCAGTTTATGTGTGAGCCTAGGAAGGTTCGCTGGGTGGCTGCAAAACACATTTTGCGGTACTTGCAGGGGACAGTGGATTATGGTCTGGACTACAGGCAGGGGGATGGAGTGAGATTGGCAGGTTACACTGATTCTGATTGGGCAGGTTGTGCTTCTGATAGGAAGAGCACTTCAGGGTGTTGTTTTGGGTTGGGTTTGGCAGTGGTGTCATGGTTCAGCCGGAAGCAGCAGTCAGTAGCATTGAGTTCAGCGGAAGCAGAGTATATGGCAGCCAGTCTAGCTAGTTGTGCGGCCATCTGGCTTCGCAAGATGTTGTTTGGCTTATTTGGTCAGCCGTTGAGACCTTCAGTGATTTACTGTGATAATCAGAGTTGCATTAAACTCACGGAGAATCCAGTATTTCATGACAGGTCAAAGCATATCGGGATCAAATATCATTTCATCAGAGACTATGTTCAGAAAGGAGCTGTGAAGCTTGAGTATATTCCCACCGATGAGCAGGTTGCAGATATTCTTACCAAAGCCTTACCACGGGGCAAGCATGTCTACTTCAGAGACAAGATGGGTGTGGTGAGGAACACCTTCCTCGGTAAGAGGGAGTGTTGAAATTTGGTCACCGGAGGACAGGTGGTTCCCTAAGGCTTTGATCTTTGGCCTAGGGGAAAGTGTCCAAAAGAATTTAATTTTTCTCCTAAAGTGACTTTATAATTTTATAAAGTCAAATCTAATTTAAAAGTGACTTTAAGTGATAAAGTTACTAAAGTCTAATTTTAAAGTGATTTTAATAAAGTCAATGTAAAATTAGAAAGGAAAAATGACTTTGGAAATAAATGACTAAGTGGGTCTTTATTAAAGTGGGGTGAATTAAAAAATAGAAAGTGAGATTTAAATGAGCATTTAATCTCATCCCTAGATCTAAATCTGTTTCAGCCATTGGATTTAGGGATTCCCCAAAAGTCACTTAGGGTTAGGTTAAAGGAGGGAAAGGAGGAAAATGTCATTAATTCTTTCATGAGCAGATTGGGAGAAGGAGAGAAAGAGAGCAAGGGAGATTTCTGGGCAGTGAGGAGAAGGAGGCAACAGCTTGGCACACATTCCAAGGCAGTATTTCAACAAGTCTGTACAGCAGAGTTTGCACTCAGTTCAAGGAAAATTTGACACGGTTTCCAAGGCAGAATCCGTACAGCAGCTTTGGGCACGATTTCTAAGGAGGCCATACTATTTTCTGGGCACAGATTTCAAGAGAGAGGTTGTTGTTTTTGCTGCACGCATTTCCAGGCAGGCCATACAGGCTGTAGCTTATTGTTGGCACAAAAACCGAGGCAGATTTTCGTACACAGCATTTAAGACAGCCTACACGCATTCCAAGGAGGCCATACAACAGCATTTAATGTTGCTTTGCACGCAAAAGGAGGCCGTACAGCAGAAATTAATGATGTAATTTATGGGCATGTTTTTCAAGGAAATTCGTACAGCATTTATTGCTGGTTCTGTTTTGTTGTTTGCACATTTTTCGAGGCAGTGGTTAAGCACGGAAAACGAGATAAGTTGTAAAAGTTTACTTGCTGATTTTTCTGAATATTTTTCTCACTGTAAAAAGCATTTTTCCAGAAATAAGGAGGAGCTTTCGAACTGGTTTTTCCCAAAAGTTGTAGGGGAGTTTTCCAGGGTCATGTTGACCAAAAATCTCAGTGTTCAAATGTGTTGAATGACTGTTTCAGCTTGTTGTGTTTTGTTTTATTTCTGCAGTTTCAGCATTCTGTAAAGTTTTCTAGAATTTGTGTTTCAGCAAAGTAATTTGTGTTTCAGCAAAATAATTTATGTTTCAGCAAATAAAAATTACTTTTTCTGATTATTGAATGTAAGGATATGGGAAAGGGCATTTAACTAAAAAGAGAAATAAGTGATACTGAAATCGGGGTGGGAAAACAGGAAATTTCTACATGGTATCGGAGCTTGAGTGCTGAAAGTGCAGTTTGGGACAGCAAGAAGAAAAATACAGTCTGTTGATTTTGCACTCAGAAAATTCCAGCAAGCTGATTTTTCACACACAGAATTTTTATCTTTACTACAGCAGTGCTATTTTTCAGTTTTTAGGACAGCAGGATGTCATTGGGACCGAGGGTGGAGGATAGGTTGGATGGGCATACCAATTACAGCGTTTGGAAGGAGAGAATGCAGAGTATCTTTGAGCAGGCAGAAGTCTGGGACATCATGGTGCATACCACACAGAACCCTATTGTTGTGCCTACTGATGCTGTTCAGTTGGCAGCATATAATAAAAAAAACAACAAGGGTAAGAGACTGATTCTAGACGGAGTCAAAGACCATTGCATTCCTCATGTGAGAGGAAAGAGAAATGCTCATGAGATGTGGACAGCATTGTCCAATCTCTACCAGAGTACTAATGAGAATCGGAAAATGGTCCTGAAGGAGAAGCTGAAGACCATTAAGATGGGTAAGACCGATAGTGCAGTTGGATATCTCACAAAGATTACTAACGTGAGAGATGAGTTGGCAGCAGTTGGAGAGGTCATTCCACCCACTGAGTTGGTGCGGATTGTAGTGAATGGCCTCCCCAGTTCATGGATGAACTTCGCTGATGGAGTTTGTGCACGTGAGACCCTTCCCACATGGGAGAGGTTTTGGGATGATTGCATTCAGACAGAGATCAGGAAATGTCAGCTTGGGGCAGCCAAGCCAGTTGAGCAGGATGAGGATGTAGCACTATTGGCAGGAGGCAAGAAAGGCAAAGGAAAGAAGCAGGCTTCCACAAGCAATGGTGGGCGCAAAGGCAACGGTAAAGGTAAACAGGGTAACACACAGAAGGACTATTCCAAGGTGAAGTGTTGGAATTGTCAGAAGATGGGACACTATGCAGTTGTGTGTCCGGAGAAGAAGAAGAAGAAGGGGAAGAACCAGAGCATGGCAACTTCAGCAGAGGTTGAGGACTTTGCAGATCGCTTTGACCGAGAGTTTGGGTTCATTGTGTGTGAGTCTTCTAGTGCAGGATTATCTGCCATAGAGGTTCAGAGGGAGCATGCATTTCCCTCGATTAGCGGAGCATCTTCGGGTATCTGGTATGTGGACGGTGGGGCTTCACGTCACATGACAGGAGTCCGTGAGTACTTCTCAGAGCTTTCAGAGAGTGGCACTGATGTAGAGGTAGTACTCGGTGATGACAGAGTTGTTAGAGCAGTCGGTGTGGGAACATTGACATTTCAGAGGGAGTCCAAACCTCCCTTGAAGGTGTCGGATGTTCTTTATGTGCCAGGGATGAGGAAGAACCTCATATCCGTCTCAGCTTTGGAGGACAGAGGATATGAGATATTGTTCAGGGGAGGACAGGTGTTGATGTATCCCAGGGGCACTCCAGCTGATTCAGCTAGAGTGATAGGTGTACGCCATGCAAAGGTGTACAAGTTTGCATTCCAGCCCCTTTTGGCATTGAGCAGTAGTACCGACAGCAGAGCTAGCAGTTCTGAGTTGTGTGAGATTTGGCACCGCAAGATGGGGCACATGTATCATGGAGCCTTGAGGACTTTGCGGGAGATCACTACAGGTGTGCCAGATTTCAGTACTGATCACTTTGATACTTGCAGAGGATGTGCGATGGGCAAGTTTGCCAAATCCCCTTTTCCCAGCAGTGACAGCAGAGCGACCGGGATACTTGATTTGATTCATTCCGATGTGAGCGGTCGGATGTCTCATGTTTCCTTGAGTGGATATGAGTACTATGTGTTATTCATTGATGATCACTCCAGGAGGACTTGGATTTATTTCTTGAAGACCAAGAGTGAGGTCTTCAAGCGGTTTCAGGAGTTCAGAGCTCTTGTGGAGACACAGACAGGTCGAAAGATCAAGTCCCTGAGGTCGGACAATGGAGGAGAGTACACCCTTGGAGAGTTTGTTGACTATTGTGCGGAGGCAGGCATTAGGAGGGAGTTCACTGTTCCTTACAACCCCCAACAAAACGGGGTTGCGAAGAGGAAGAACAGATCCATCGGAGGGGCTGCCAAAGCCATGTTACATGATCAGGGGTTGCCATTGTTTTTGTGGGCAGAGACCTGCAACACTGCTGTTTATTTGCAGAACAGGAGTCCGCATCGTGCCTTGGGGCATATGACTCCGGAGGAGGTTTTTTTTGGGAAGAAGCTTGATATTGGTCATCTTCGTATCTTTGGGTGTATTACATACTCCTACATACCCAAGGAGAAGAGGACCAAACTAGAGCCCACCGCATAGAAGGGTTTCTTTATGGGCTACAGTGAGACCTCAAAGGCCTTTCGGATTTATATTCCCGCACATAGGAGAGTTGTTGTCAGGCGGGATGTGAAGTTCGAGGAGGACAGGGCCTTTAGGAGGTCACGGGAGTTAGAGTATCTGGATCAGCCAGACCCTCGGCGGTGAGTCGGTCACGAGGATCCAATGGGCGGGGATCGGGATGGGAGGTACATCTATGACGATGTCGGGTCGTCGGTGGCCGAGTGGCTACAAACGAGAGGGGTGGTGCCGGGCGGCATGCAAGCGATCCGCCTGAGTAGTTCACTAGGGAGTCCAACAGTGGACGATTCACAGGGAGCCTCAACATCTACGAGTTCGGGTGCAAGCGGAGGACCGACGGACAAACGGTCGGGAGTTCCAGCTCTTTGATGATGATGAGGAGTAGTTTCATTCTCCAATGGAATATGCTCAAAGAAGAGGAAGCCCAAGTGGCTTCAGGACACCTTGAGAGATGCCACATCTGTTGCTGAGCCTAAGAGGCCGGTCAGAGAGAGCAGACCACCTGAGAGGTTTTGTAGCTATATGGCAATGGCTACCGGCATCCTTGACTCTGAGCCTTCTAGCTATGAGGAGGCAGCTAGCCAGCAGGTCTGGAGAGAGGCCATGCAGGAGGAGTATTCTTCTATCATGAAGAATGATGTTTTGGAGGTGGTGCCGAGGCCTGAGGGCAAATCCGTGGTTACTTCCAGATGGCTTTACAAGGTAAAGCATGCTGCAGATGGCAGCATTGAGAAATTCAAAGCGAGGTTTGTGGCTAGAGGGTTCTCCCCGGTAGAGGGAGTAGATTATGAGGAGACCTTCGCTCCTGTGGCTCGATATACTTCGATCCGCTCCATTATATCGATAGCAGCAAAGATGGGTTGGAAGATCCACTAGATGGATGTGAAGACTGCATTTCTCAATGGCTTCATACAGGAGGAGGTGTACATTGAGCAGCCACAAGGCTTTGAGGTGCATGGGAAGGAGTCCTATGTGTGCAGACTAAAGAAGGCACTTTATGGCCTGAAGCAAGCTCCCAAAGCTTGGTACTCCAAGATAGATACATACTTACAAGAGATGGGTTTCACAAAGAGTGAGGCAGATTCGAACCTTTACCATATTGTGATAGGTGAGGAGCCTCTCATTCTGGTGCTGTATGTGGATGACTTGGTCATTACGGGTGCAGAGAGACTCATAGAGCACTGCAAAAGAGATCTTGCGGCGGAGTTTGAGATGAAGGACATCAGCTTGATGCATTACTTTTTGGGTTTGGAGGTGTGGCAAGAGGAGGGGCATTTCTGTAAATTTTAGTAGATGTTCTATGCTTGGAGCAACTTTACTTTTCTCACAGCAATCATACAAATAGTTAAGTAAAATGCAGATAGAACATATAAGTGGATCTTATAGAAGACAAATCAGAAACAGGGAAAATGTGGTGGTGCGTTACGGCGGTCAACAGGATGCTTCAACCAGCAAAGTCTCCTTGGTCAGCCAACCCAGAATGTGTCACAACAGTCCTCCAATCAGCAACCGAGTCAGCCCAAGTCAACTCCAAAAGTCAACGACGTCTGAAAAGTCCAGCGTTGTCTGAAAAAAAGTCAACGGAGCAGCAAGCTAAAAGTCAACGCGGCCCAGTTGGTCAACCCGCGACCTCGATTTCTGTGCTTAAGCAGTGCGGCCTTCAAAATCGAACTTCTCACTGTTCAGCCCAATTGGACCATGCGTTGACCCAGAAGTCAGGCAGTAGTCCAGGAAATAATACTGCCAAAATCCTGCATTGCAACAACTCGTCCTTCGATTCGAAGTAGCAGTCTGAGAAATTCGTCCTTCTTCTTCACA
>CM076584.1:1137608107-1137758145 GCA_034641835.2 Pinus albicaulis
CTATTCTATCTGGTGAGCGAGGTAAAAAATGTCCATGGGACAAGAAAGTTACCCCATTCAACAACTTATGGTTTCTATGCAAGATAGAAAAAGACAAGTTGTGGGAAAAAGTATTCAAGGTTAAGGAACTCAAACATTTGCAGAAAGGAAAGAAAAAATTTGGTCCTCAGAAAAGACAGAAGAGCATAGCTAAGTTACGATGCTATGGATGTAATGAACTTGGGAACTATAACAAAGATTGTCCCAAATTTAAGAACAAGAGGAAGAAGGAAGAAGCCCATGTCACCGGAGAAATGGAGGAACCCAATTCAAAGAAACCTAAGAAAGAAGAAGTGAAAGATCTCTATTATGGTTGAGATCATCTTCCTCTTTAAGAGGTATATGTCGGTTGTAAAATAGTATGTTAGGAAGCAATGTATATTAGATAGATGCATCACTTTAGAATTGGCATCATGATGGAAGCATTGAAGGAGGAGCACTCGTCATAGGAGGATGTTTGTATCACATTTATGTGACAACTATGCTATGAGATAAGTGTCTCCTAGGAACCTCACTGAAAATAATATTTAAAGAAGGCAATCATCTAGATCAAGGTTCATCATTCATTAATCAATATGGAAACAGGTGCTGACATTTTCTAATGTAGTCCTCTTTGGATTCACTGGTTAGAAAGAAAGCAAAAAAGGTTTCATCGAGAATTCTAACTTGCAGAATTCTTGGATTAGGATATGATGACATATTGATGAAGCAGGTCAAGAGATTGAAACTTTTCATTCCAAGGAAAATTGTTGCAGGATGAGTCAAAAGGAAAAGAGATGAGGTACATGTATATTTATGCTTGCATTGGATGCTATGAAGTCATGTCATATGGTTGCAAATAATATACTTCTATCTTCAGAAGTATGAACAAAAGGAAAATAGAATTTCCTCCAATGCACAGGTTGCCAAAAGGAATGATCCACACCAGATGAAATCAACATAATATGTCCTCATATGGAATATGAGGTGGTTGTACACAATCAAGGAATTGTATATCGAAAGCTCCTGGGAATGAAATCAAATGTGTGGAGAAAGAAAGGAAGAGATCGTGAGAAGTACAACCATGATAAGAGGCAGTCAACATCATCCAAGGAAGCCAAGGAGACTTGACTAGAAATTCTCTTGGGAAGATATGTAGACTCTGATAGAAGTCTGGAAAAAATGGAGACCCTTGACAATACATATCTTTAGGAGAAGTGTCAATCTATAACGAAGGATGTCGATGCATACAAGAAGATTTCATGGTGAAAGATCATCACTAAGGTAACTTTTGATTTAAAAGTTCATATTTATAATTAAATAATATCCGATGAGCTTATGCAGGGCTGCCAAAGGGAAGCATATGTCTTCCACAAGTTGATAACCATATGGCAGGATGAAAGATCCTTGGAAGAAGTATGGTTCTAAGGAAAGCAGCATGACATGAAGCTAGACCAAATGAGAAGATTGAAGGATCACTCTCTGATAGAAGACATGACTCTTGGATGAAAGTGATGGATGATTTGTGCCCTATGAAGAGATCCCAAAGATGAAGACTCCTCAACAACGAAGAAATTCATGACATCGAAGAAAGGAGTTCTTCATGAGCAACTGGGTGTTCTCATCATTGTTGTTGCAGGTCCCTAATTAAGAGGTAGCCTGGTAATAAGTTTCTTACTTGGAAGAAACTTGGTAGTTCCTAAGCCAAGAGGGAACTTAGGTACATTCCTTGTATAGGAATGAGTACATTCCTTTGTGGAATATGTCCTCCCTAGTTGAGAGGGAGAGATAGACACGTCATGTTGGTCTTAACCTGGTAAGACAAAATGGAGGATTGGGTAATCATCTGGCATCTAATACTCTTAAGGATGTCTTAGGGCATCCAAGATAAGAGTAGTCGTGAAAGGACCGATATTCTTTGAGGACTAAGAATCCAAGATAAGAATAGTCCTGGACATACCTTAAGTGAACCCAAGCAGGGTATGATCCAAGAGAGACAATGATGTAGGTGTCTATTCATCATTGGTCTGACCAACATTGGAGTTCAAAGATCTCGTGGAGAGATGGACCTGTTAGTCAAGGCCTTGCACTATGACAATTTCGGTTGATATGATGCTATACAAATGGAGTGTTGAAAAAGTGTAACTAGGTTCGGTCTTCATAATGACTTGTAATTATGAATTTATGTAAATAAGAGACAAAGATAATAAATTGTATTTTGTAATACTTGCCTCATGGGTTTCATGGGCAAAGAAATTTTATTATAGGTCAAAGACTTCTTCTTGATGAATTTTAGATATTTGTCATCTCGTCAAGATAATTAGAGTGATGAAAATGAAGTGATGTTACACTTAGAAAATAAAAAGTCCTCCAAGACAAGTACAGTTCTCCTCCCTGATGTCGGCCTTAAAGATGTAAGATATATTCATGTCAAATCACAGAAATTAGACAAATCGGTTCACTTTCAAAGGTCGGCTTAATAACAAGTTCGAACCACTATAAATAGGTGTCTAGGCACCTCGCATTACAGCAGAATAGAGACTCGGATATCTCTGAGATTCTCGAGCTAGATTGCAGAAGGGCAAGTTCGGACCAAGGCACAGATTTCGGTCTACACTCCAGAAGACAGTTTCGGATGGATGCAAGGCTCAGTTGGGTACATGAAGGAAATCTGGAATAGGTCTCGGACCTCTCACAGTAACGTTATATTGGGATAGTGATCTCAGCACAGTACCTATGGCTCGGTGACTTTACAATGAAGTAGTAATGTGGCTCGGTGATGCAGTGATGTGACTCGGTGATGTGATACAGTGATGTGACTCAATGATGTGATATAGTGATGTGATACTGTAGCGTCAGACTCTGGTGCTATTTTTATCATGTTGTTATGGTACTACAATCTAAGTACAACGTTACACTCTTGGTAGTGTTGGACACCTAATCCTCTATGGGTAGGTGTGGAAGCCGAACAGTGAAAAAGGAGTCCAAGTGACCTTGGAATGTGGAATCCAAGAGTCACACCTATGTAATAAAAATGCACATCTATGGTTAATAGAGAAATAACTCATGCTTATCTTCATTTCCTTGTGTGTGTTCTCCATGAATGTTTAACATGGTATCAGAGCCATGATGAGTGGCCTCCTTCCTCATTGTGCGTTTATTTGCCCTGCCAAGTCTGTCAACCCTAACGCATGTTTATTTTCAAACCAAACAACAGCTGGGGACGTTTTTCGGTGCCTTGAATAGCGCTGGTCTTTGTGCTAGACAACGTGTTGGTCTCTAACTCTCCTCCTTCTTGACCATCTCTCAAATTACTTGCTCTCCGTCGCCTAATCTGCTACATAATACATACGCTGCTTCTACCTCCACGTAGCCTCACGCTGCCTCTACCTCCTTGCTGATTCTATAGATTCTCATCGGCATTATAATTATTCCCACCTCGATATTCTGGTTATATTCAGGAGTTATCTTATGTTGTCGTGTTTTTTACGGGTCTCCATACCCATAATCGATTCATGGTTACTTTGGTCTCTCGCACACCGGACTGTTAACATCCCATCGTGGATCCCGCTCTCCAGTGACCGACTCCATATCCTAACCTCACCGACTGCGCTCCTCCCTTGTATCAACTCCCCTCTCATACTACTCTCGAATTGTGTGATGGAAGAAGGTGCGTCTACCAACAGTGCGGACTGTGGAAGAGGTTACCTGCCATTTCTACCATCCATTCATCAATTTCTCTGAAACGGGAGTCCAAGATCTTGAAGTCACGTCGAATGCTATTCCCACGGTCCGATATGGTCGTATAATTATTTCCGTTCCCAGAGCAACAAATGCCCTTAGTGAACAAAGACCTATGTCATGAGCACTGGCTAATTCATCAGATTCGAGGATTTCAGTCCATTCCTCGGTAGACGGATCGTACACTTCACCCCATC
The DNA here is from genome assembly GCA_034641835.2 of Pinus albicaulis. NCBI lineage: Eukaryota > Viridiplantae > Streptophyta > Pinopsida > Pinales > Pinaceae > Pinus > Pinus albicaulis. Next base: position 1,137,612,064 of record CM076584.1, read on the forward strand.
GGTTTTGTATATCGCACCCTCTAAACACATAAATTCTTCCATCAACAGTGACCGCATGGTCGGCACTCTTGTCCACCTGCGATCGAATCCCACAGGGGTTGCATGACTTCCCTAGCGAAAGCTCTTAAACAGCAAGATTTTGTCCACCCTCCAAATCTGACGTGTTCGCCTCTCTGTCAGACCCGTCCCTTCTGCTCTCCTCTGATGAATTGGCCTCCTCCGCTTGTTGTTTCTCGCGTCATCGACCAGCATCTGGTGCCGACACACGGGGCACGAGCTATGCAGCTTCGCTCTCCTCCTCCCACTCCAGCCCCACGTCCCTTCGCTCTCTCGTCCCTTCCGCTACCCTCCCCACTCACCTTACCCCTCTCCCTTCCCCGTCCGTCCTGCCCTCCGTCCCAAGCTGGCTCCCAACCCCTCCCCTACTCCCGCTCACCTCACTCCCTCCGCCTCTCCCCCGACAGCCTTTCAACTCCCGCTCCCTCCCGTCCCCACCGCCCCCTCACTCTGCTCTCTCCACTCCCCTCACTCTCTCCCACGCTATCACCTCCGCGCAACTCCCTCTTCCCTCTGCTCTCCTCCCCTCACAAATCCCCAACAAAAAAATATGTTCAAGGGCCGAGGGATTATTTATAAGAACCAAAGAACCGATACCCATCTTGGATTGTTGGAAGACTACTTTATTTTTAGTATTTGATTTCGAGGTTTTGAAAGGGGAAGCGATCTTAGTGAGAAACCAATAAAAGTTTTTCTAGAAGGCATAGCTAATCGTGAATTAAGGTTTGGAAAGAGCATAATTTTATTTCTTCTGACGGGACTTTCAATTTGAGATGTTGCAATTTGACCACATTGGTTAAACTTCTATTGGTGTCAGAGGGTGGAAATTGAAGTGCTAGTTGTAAGTTTTATTGTGATATCTCCTCACACTTTGTTGAGTTGAAATATACACCTAAAATTATGCGTTGGTGTGGTTCTCTATCTTTGAGGCTAGATTTTTTTGCTATTATTGGTTGAACTTGAAGGAAAGAAAAAAAAAAAAAAAAATATATATATATATATATATATATATATATATATATATATATATATATATATATATATATATATTGGTTTAATTAATGAGTTATTAGAGTTGCTAAATACTTTAATACATTCCACCGTTCATGATACAATTGAAATTGGAAAAGACACTCTTTTTGACATCCAAAGCTATCTACATAATGCACATGAAAAGATAGATTTTTTGCAGCTTGAGTCTCAGTTTCAGCAAGATGAGTTACAGCAGCATAAGCATCATGACACCCAACAACAACGAGCAAATGGTCAAGTCAGTAACATTGAGGTTGACTCCCATCATGTTCCTTGTACAAGAGCAGATTTACATGCAGATGCAGCAGTTCAGTCTGCACTTCCCAAGCCCATCATCAGACCTTGGGAAGAGCTTGTCCATAACAAGCACAAAACAGGTCTTGGATATGACAAGGAGATGTCCTTTCATATTCCGGACTATTCCAATCCCATTCAATTTCAAAGTGTCAGATTTCTTCATGATAGCTCACCTTCAGTTGTTCCAGATTCTGCTCCTCTGCCACATCAGCAGCAACTGATTGTAAAATGCCAACACTGTGATCGAGTTGGCCATATGAAAGATCATTGTTTCGATTTTCACCCATGCAAGCACTGTGGTCGGCACACCCATTCTTCACACAGATGCTTCATAAACAAGCCTCCAGCAAGAACAAATATTCATCTTGGATGGATCACTTCTTGGCAATGGGCATCAACAACCAAGAAGATGTTTAATTCACATTTCAGAACTTGTTCTAGAATATTGAACAATCTTGCAATTGAGCTTTCGCCATCATCTCACCTTGTACCTGACAGGGGGGAAAATGATGGTCATCTGCAAGCTTCGAAGCCACATCAAGCGAGCCTGAGCCACAACCTGTCATTCCAGATTCAGAGTTGTAGCTAGAGACACAGCAATTCAAGCGAGCTTGAGCCATAGCCTGTCATTCCAGATTCAGAGTTGTAGCCAGAGACACAGCAATTCAAGCGAGCCTGAGCCACAACTTGTCATTCTAGATTCAGAGTTGTAGCCAGAGACACATATGCCCATGAGCATGCCTTTGGTTGGTGGTCAGCCTTAAATCATCCATGTGAGGTTGATATTCTTCCTCTTCAAATAATTCGGGACACTTCCTCTAGCAGAAGACTTCATCTTCTTGCCAGTTTTGGTAGAGTTCCAGGAAATGCATCAAGCATTCCAGAGTTGGTGGTCATCCTTAAACCATCGCAGGTTGTAGACCTCCCTTCTTCTAGGTTGAAGGTCTCCCTCTTCAAATTATGAGGAGCACTTCCTCTAGCAGAAGACCTCAGCTTCTTGCCAAATTTGGAAGATTTCCGAGAACTGCACTAAGCGTTCTAGTGTTGGTGGTCATCCTTAAACCACCTCTTTATGCCAACATTTCAGAGAGCTCATTCAGCCTAAGTGTTGCCATGCATACTTTGTAGATTTGTATTACAGCTCTCTTCTTGGACTCACATATACACCTTCGGATTAAGGGGGGGAATGTTGGACACCTAATCCTCTATGGGTAGGTGTGGAAGTCGAACAGTCAAAGAGGAGTCCAAGTGACCTTGGAATGTGGAATCCAAGAGTCACACCTATGTAATATAAATGCACATCTATGGTTAATAGAGAAATAACTCACGTTTATCTTCATTTCCTTGTGTGTGTTCTCCATGAATGTTTAACAGGTAACAAGGATAACAGTGACAGTGATGATAGCAATGAAGGTATACATTATGCTTCTCGTGTGAAAGAAGAAAATAGAAAAGAAAAGAAGGCAGTCAAGGGAACCAGTGTCTTGGTCTTGGAGGGGCTAGATTATGAAAATTCCTAGATCTAACAATCTTAGGAATCCTACTGCAACTCATTGATTTTACTTCTCCTATTATGTAAATTACATTACAAAATTGATTCATATTTCTTCATGAATTACTTTAGTAAATAACTGAAGCAGCGTACACTTAATACTTTATGATTCTGAAACAAGGAAACTAAGCAAGAAGTAAATCACACATAAGACACCTTTATTTTGGACTAAGTCCCTGGAAAAACCCAATGTGGGAAAACCGGTGCAGCAGATCTGAGGGTTTAATATTATTAAGCAACAATTTCTGAATACAATCTCTGGATGTCTTGTTGGCTATCCAGTGCAGAGAAATCACGGCAGACAAAAGTATAGTGAGCTTTACCTCACACTGCAAGTCTCGGTTGATCCAAATCTAAACTGGCGAAACCCCAGCTCCCTTTGTGCTGCCTCTGCACAGTAGATGCGTAGGCCTGCGTGGGGACTTCTGTGGACTGCGTCACATCCTCTTTGAATCGATTTGCCTCTCAGAATGTCGAGTTTCAGCCCTCCCAACTCAGAAACCCCGATCTCCAGCAAATCTCGGATTGTCTCTCAAAAGCACTGCGTGGGCCTTGCGTCACACCCTCTAGAGGTTGCGTTGCTTCCTTTGCTAGTCTTCTTGCCTCTCTGCTATGTATTCTTGGTCCCAAAGAAGATCCTCCAACTAATAACTGTCTTTGCCCCTCACTGCAACCAGAATCACTTAAATTTGATCTTCGTCCAAGCACTTGCTCTGTCAGAAGAATTCGATCACTTGATTCACTCGATGTGTCCTTCCAAATGCTCAAGACTTCCTTTATAGTCTTCTCGTTGAGAAATCAACGACCGAGATTAGATCTCTAATCAATGGCTAAGATTATAACATGACTTGAACTTCGCTTTCTAGATCATTCTCACTCTGTTTTATTGATACCCTTTAATTATTTAATTTCCCTAAGTTTAGACTTACAGTCCCCATTAAAATAATTAATTTTACAATAAAACATAATCCGAGTGGAATTTTCACAAACGGTTTCTGGGTTTTATGGAATACCAGTGCTTAAGCCTCTCCACAAAATTTGAGACTTAAAGCACTTCTGATGCTACCAAAAATAAACACTCCCTCTTAGCAAGGAAAGTGCTCTAACAATATGCCTGCTGCATACTGCTCTGACCTTGAAGCATCCTCTACGCTATTGATGTCTGACAAGCTGTCCACCAACCACTGCACTACTGCTGCAACTGTAATGTTGCCCATGACATTGCCACTGCAACTACTGCATCCGTACTACATCTCCCTCTCAAATGTTGCATCTGTTATGTTGCTAGCATTGCCACTTCTAACACTGCATCTATTCTGCAACTCAGTTGTTGAGAGAAGCAACTGAAATCGCCCAAAAACTGAACAAGTGTTCAGCGGATGCACCTCGATGTTGAAGACTCTGACTGCTAATAACTACTCCATTGTCCCTTTGATGTACTGTGCAGCAATGCACTACTACTACGACATTGCAGCTGCTTTGCTCAACGCTGCTACCTACTGCACTATCGTCTCCATCACTCCATGGCTCCCGCTGAAAACTCCTCCATCTCGCTATTGCTAATTATGGGCTTAGACTTAGGGTCCCCATTAAAATAATTGATTTTTACAATAAAATAATTAACTACTCCATTGTCCCTCCCAACTCGGAAACCTCGATCTCCAGCAAATCTCGGACTGTCCCTCGAAAGCACTGCGCAGTCTCTATGTAGGCCTGTGTCACCCCTTCTGGGGCCTGCGTCACACCCTCTGGAGGCTGTGTTGCTTCCTTTGTTGGTCCTGCTGCCTCTCTACTATGTATTCTTGGTCCCAGAGAAGATCCTCCGACCAATAACTGTCTTCGCCCCTCACTGCAACTGGAATCACTTAGAATTGATCTTTGTCCGAGCACTTGCTCCGTCAGAAGAATTAGATCACTTGATTCACTTGGTGTGTCCTTCCAAATGACCCTCAAGTCTTCCTTTATAGTCTTCTCGTTGAGAAATCAACGGCCGAGATTAGATCTCTAATCAACGGCTAAGATTATAACATGATTTGATCTTCGCTTTCTAGATCATTCTTACTCTGTTTTATTAATACCCTTTAATTATTTAATTTCCCTAAGTTTAGACTTAGGTTCCCCATTAAAATAATTAATATTTACAATAAAACATAATCCGAGTGGAATTTTCACAAACGGTTTCTGGGTTCTATGGAATACTAGTGCTTAAACCTCTCCACAAAATTTGAGACTTAGAGCACTTCCGATGCTACCAAAAATCAACACTCCCTATTAGCGAGGAAAGTGCTCTAACAATATGCCTACTGCATACTGCTTTGACCCTGAAGCATCCTCTGCGCTATTGATGTCTGACAAGTTGTCCACCAACCACTACACTGCTGCTGCAACTGTAATGCTGCCCATGACACTGCCACTGCCACTACTTCATCCGTACTACATCTCCCTCTCAAATGTTGCATCTGCGATGTTGCTAGCACTGTCACTGCTAACACTGCAACTCAGTTGTTGAGAGAAGCAACTGAAATCACCCAAAAACTGAACAAGTGCTCAGTGGATGCACCTCGGTGTTGAAGACTCTGACTGCTGATAATTACTCCATTGTCCCTTTGATGTACTGCGTTGCTGCTGCGCAGCACTGCGCTGCTACTACTATGTTGCAGATGCTCTGCTTTGCGCTGCTACCTACTACACTATCGTCTCCATCACTCCTTGGCTCCCACTGAAAACTCCTCCATCCCGCTACTGCTGATTATGGGCACCCGTAGCAAGGTTGTGATCTAAGAGGTGGGCTCCTCAAGGATCCTGCCCAACTGAAGTTCAAGATGAACTACAGTTCTATGTCGCCTCATTTCTCTCCTAGAGAATCGTGGGCACTCATGGAAAACTCATATTGCTCGATCTTTACCGCTGCAACTTTAGGATCATGTTTTTCATCTAGATCACTCTCACTCTGTTTATTAATACCCTTTAATTATTTAATTTCCCTAAGTTTAGACTTGGGGTCCCCATTAAAATAATTAATTTTTACAATAAAACATAATCTGAGTAGAATTTTCACAAACGATTTCTCAGTTCTTTGGAATACCAGTGCTTAAGCCTCTCCAAAAAAATTGAGACTTAGAGCACTTCCGATGCTACCAAAAATCAACACTCCCTCTTAGCGTGGAAAGTGCTCTAACAATATGCCTGTTGCATACTGCTCTGACCCTAAAGCATCCTCTGCGCTATTGATGTCTAACAAGTTGTCCACCAACCACTATACTGTTGCTGCAACTGTAATACTGCCCATGACACTGCCACTGCCACTACTGCATCCGTACTACAGCTCCCTCTCAAATGTTGCATCTGCTATGCCACTAGCACTGCATCTGCACTGCAACTCAGCTGTTGAGAGAAGCAATTGAAATCACCCAAAAACTGAACAAGTGTTCACTGGATGCACCTTCATGTTGAAGACTCTGACTGCGGATAACTACTGCATTGTCCTTTTTTAATGTACTGCGTTGTTGCTACACAGCACTGCGCTGCAACTGCTACAGTGCAGCTACTCAGCTCTGCGTTGCTCCAGAAGTAGATGATGCTACCTACTGCACTATCGTCTCCATCACTCCTTGGCTCTCGCTGAAAACTCCTACATCCCGCTACTGCTGATTATGGGCACCCGTAGCAAGGTTGTGATCCAAGAGATGGGCTCCTCATGGATCTTGCCCAACTTAAGTTCAAGATGAACTACAGTTCTATGTCACCCCATTTCTCTCCTAGAGAATCGTGGGCACTCATGGCAAACTCATCCTACTCGATCTTTGCGGCTACAACTTTAGGATCGTGTTTTTGAATTTTCACAAATGATTTATGGGTTCTCTGGAATACCAGTGCCTAAGCCTCTCCACAAAATTTGAGACTTAGAGCACTTCCGATGCTACCAAAAATCAACACTCCCTCTTAGTGAGGAAAGTGCTCTAGCAACATGCATGTTGCATACTACTTTGACCCTGAAGCATCCTCTGCGCTGTTGAAGTCTGACAAGTTGTCCATCAGCCACAATGTTGTTGCTGCAACTGTATTGTTGCCCATGACACTACCACTACCACTGTTGCATCTGCACTACAACTCCCTCTCAAGTATTGCATCTGCTATGCTACGAGCACTGCCACTACTAACACTGCATCTGCACTACAACTCAACTACCGAGAGAAGCAACTGAAATCACCCAAAAACTAAACAAGTGTTCAGTGGATGCACCTCGGTGCTGAAGACTCTGACTGCTTATAACTACTGCGTTGTCCCTTTGATGCACTGCGCAACTGCTGCTATGCACTGCGCAACACTGTTGTGTACTGCATTGTTGTTGCTCTGCTCTACGTTGTTGATGTTCTGCTCTGCGCTGCTCCAGAAGTAGGCACTGCTACCTATTGCAATTGCCGCTCCATCACTCCTCGACTCCCACTGAAAACTCCTCCATCCCGCTACTGTTGATCATGGGCACCCTAGCAAGGTTGAGATCCAAGAGGTGGGATCCTTAAGGATCCTACCCAACTGAAGTTCAAGGTGAAATACAATTTTATGTTGCCCCATTTCTCTCCTGGAGAACCAAGGGCACTCATGGAAAACTCATCTTGCTCGATCTTCGCAACTACAACCTTCCGATCATGCTTCTCATCATTGTCTTTTTTCTTCAAAGGACATTGTTATGCAAAGTGGCCCATCTCACCACATCTAAAGCATTTCACCTTCAAAGCATCTCTCTTTTGTTTCTTTTGCCCTTGTTGCCCCTAAAATGCGAGGGCAATGCGCTCCCCCTTTTGCATCTGGTGTAGAAATTTCCTGTTTTTCCCAACCCCGGTTTCAATATCACTTATTTCTCCTTTTGGTTAAATGCCCTTTCCCATATCCTTACATTCAACACTCAGAAAAAATAATTTTTATTTGCTGAAACAGCAATCACTTTGCTGAAACAGAAATCACTTTGCTGAAACACAAGTTACTTTGCTGAAACACAAATTACTTTGCTGAAACACAAATTACTTTGCTGAAACACAAATTCTGGAAAACTTTTACAGAATGCTGAAACTGCAGAAATAAAACAAAACACACAGCACGCTGAAACAGTCATTCAACACATTTGAACACTGAGATTTTTGGTCAACTTGACCCTGGAAAAACCCCCTACAACTCTTGGGGAAAACCAGTCTTGAGAGCTCCTTCTTATTTCTGAAAAATGCTTTTACAGAGAGGCAGAAATTACGGCAAAAATTTCAGCAACTAAACAACAGTACTTATCTCGATTTTCGTGCATTCACTCCGCCTTGGAAAACGTGCAAAACAGGAAAAACCCAAAACAGAAATTTTACAGCATTTTTGTTACAAAGATTAAATGCCGAATGAGCTTCGATTTTTGTGCCCAATCGTGCTACGTACTTCGTACTTGATCAGACGGAACCCAATGCTTCTTCTCAAAATCATGGCCTTTTGTTTCGAATTGCAGCGAATCGATCGTATTTGCCATCGTACGGATTTCCGCAACTGCATCATGTTAGCCTTCTCGATTTCTCGTGCCCAAAATCGCCTGGGACTAAACGTCGAAGCCGTTGCACGATTTTCCTTGAACCGTGCCTCTCTCTCGAAAATGTGCCCAACACTTGGCCGTACGGATTTCATTTCTGAATCCGTGCCTCCTTGTCGCCGTACTCGACTTTGTCGAAGTTTCTATCACCGGCTTCTCTCCTCTCTGCTCAGAAATCTCCCTTGCTCTCCTTCTCCTCCTCTCTCAATCTGCTCATGAAACAATGAATGATCTTTTCCTCCTTTTCCTCCTTTAACCTAACCCTAAGTGACTTTTGGGGAATCCCTAAATCCAATGGCTGAAATAGATTGAGATCTAGGGTTGGGATTAAATGCTCATTTAAATCTCACTTTCTATTTTTTAGTTCACTCCACTTTAATAAAGACCCACTTAGTCATTTATTTCCAAAGTCACTTTTCCTTTCTAATTTCACATTGACTTTATTAAAGTCACTTTAAAATTAGACTTAGTAACTTTATCACTTAAAGTCACTTTTAAATTAGATTTGACTTTATAACTTTATAAAGTCATTTTATGAGAAAAATTAAATTCTTTGGGACACTTTTTTCTAGGCCAAAGATCAAAGCCTTAAGGAACCACCGTCCTCCTAAGACTAAATTTCAACACTCCTCTCCACGAGGAAGGTGTTCCTCACCACCACCCATCTGTCTCCTAAGTAGACATGCTTGCCCCGTGGTAAGGCTTTGGTAAGAATATCTTGTAACCCCAACACTGGGAATATACTCAAGCTTCACAGCTCTTTTCCCCGAACATAGTCTCTATGAAGTGATATTTGATCCCGATATGCTTTCGACTCCGGGAGAAAAATTAAATTCTTTGGACACTTTTCCCTAGGCCAAAGATCAAAGCCTTAGGGAACCACCTGTCTTCCGGTACCAAATTTCAACACTCCCTCTTACCGAGGAAGGTGTTCCTCACCACACCCATCTTGTCTCTGAAGTAGACATGCTTGCCCCGTGGTAAGGCTTTGGTAAGAATATCCGCAACCTGCTCATCAGTGGGAATATACTCAAGCTTCACAGCTCCTTTCTGAACATAGTCTCTGATGAAATGATATTTGATCCCGATATGCTTTGACCTGTCATGAAATACTGGATTTTCCGTGAGTTTAATGCAACTCTGATTATCACAGTAAATCACTGAAGGTCTCAACGGCTGACCAAATAAGCCAAACAACATCTTGCGAAAGCCGGATAGCCTCACAACTAGCTAGGCCAGGTGCCCTGCCATATACTGCGCCTGCGTGAACTCAATGCCCTCGATCTAGCTGCTTTCGATCGAATCCATGACACAACTGCCGAACCCAACCCAAAAGCAGCACCTTCAAGTGCTCTTCCTATCGAAGCATAACCCGCCCAATCGGAATCGTGTGTAACCACATCAATCTCACTCCATCCCGCTTTCTGTAGTCCGAGACCATAATCCACTCGTCCCGCAAGTATCGCAAAATGTGTTTTGCGACACCCGAGTGAACCTTCCTAGGCTCATACATAAAGCCCGACTCATCGTGTTGGTATCGCAAAACAAATATCCTGGTCTAGTGTTGACCAAATACATCGAAAGAGAACCAATCGAGCATGCTACTATGATATGGGATCCACCAACTCGGAATCCGAAGCATGAGCTTCTTCCGGTTGGTGATCATCGATGTCGACATGGGTCTACAATCCTCAATGTGGAATGCGCAAGGATGTCCACAACATACTTCCCCCTGTCCCGGAAGAAATGCCCCTCCTCCTGCCACACCTCCAAACCCAAAAGTAATGCATCAAGCCGATGTCCTTCATCTCAAACTCCGCCGCAAGATCTCTCTTGCGGTGCTCTATGAGTCTCTCTGCCTGTAATGACTAAGTCATCCACATACGGCACGAGATAGAGGCTCCTCACCTATCACAATATAGTAAAGGGATTCGGATGCGCCTCACTCTTTGTGAAACCCATCTTCCGCAAGTAAGTATCTATCCCTGAGTACCAAGCTCACGGGAGCTTGCTTCGAGCCATAAAGGGCCTTCTTCGATCTGCAAACATGGGACTCCTTCCCATGCACCTCAAAGCCCTCCGTCGCTCAATGTACACCTCCTCTGTATGAAGCCATTGAGAAATGCGGTCTTCACATCCATGCAGTGGATCTTCCAACCCATCTCTCGCTTGCTATCGATATAATGGAGCGAATCGAAGTATATCGAGCCACGGGAGCGAAGGTCTCCTCATAATCAACTCCCTCCACCGGGAGAACCCTCTAGCCACAAACCTCGCTTTGAATTTCTCAATCTCGCCATCTGCTGACATGCTTTACCTTGTAAAGCCATCCAGAGTAAACCTACGGATTTGCCCTCGAGCCTCGGCACCACCTCCCAAACATCATTCTTCATGATAGAAGAATACTCCTCCCGCATGGCCTCTCTCCGGACTGCGCTAGGCATGTCGCTCCTCATAGCTAGAAGGCTCGTAGTCGAGGATGCTGGTAGCCATTGCCATATAGCTACAAAACCTCTCGGGTAGTCGCGCTCTCTACGACCCGGCCTCTTAGGCTCGGCGACGGATGTGGCATCTCTCGAGGTGTCCGAAGCCACTTGGGCTTCCTCTTCCACGAGTGCACTTCTCCCGCAGGAGAATAAAACTCCTCCTCCTCAACATCGGGGGAGCACGAACTCTGGGCGTCACGTCTTGTTGTCCTCCACGCCCTGCACTCGAACTGTCAGATGCTTTGAGGTACCGTGTGGAACCCGTCCATCGCGTGGACTCCCCGGTGAAAGCTGCTGCAGTGGGCGCTCGCGTGTCCCGCCCACAGCTCCACCCCCCTCGACTCTGCGAGCCACTCCCCAGCGACGGACCCGACATCGTCATAGATGTACCTCCGGATCCTCCCGATCCCGCTTGCCCACCGGATCCCCTGCGGCCCGACTCAACGCTGCTGAGGGTGCGGCGATCAGATACTCTAACTCCGACGTGACCTCCTAAAGGCCCCTGTCCTCCTCGAACTTTACATCCCGCTCGACAACAGCTTTCCTCCGCACGGGAATGTAAATCCGAAAGGCCTTGGAGGTCTCCATCGTAACACAAAGATACCCTTCTCTGCGGTGGGCTCTAGTTTTCAGTCCTCTTCTCCTTGGGTATGTAGGGAGTATGTCATGCACCCAAAGATACGAAGATGACCCATATCGAGCTTCTTCCCCGGGAAAAAAGCCTCCTCACTGAGTCATGTGCCCCAAGGCACGATGCGGACTCATTCGTGTAGCAACGAGCTATGTTGCGAGCTCCTCGCCCACAAAAACAATGGCAACCCCACGATCATGTAACATGGATGCGTTTCTTCCTCTCCGCAACCCGGATTCGCGCAGGGGTTGTAAGGAACGATGAGCTCCCTCCTAATGCACCGCCTCACGCAATAGTCAACAAACTCTCCAAGGGTGTACTCTCCTCCATTGTCCGAGCCTCAAGGACTTGATCTTCCGACCCTGTCTGTGTCTCCACAAGAGCCTACGAACTCCTGAAACCGCTTGAAGACCTCACTCTTGGTCTTCGAGAAATAAATCGAGGTCCTCCTGGAGTGATCATCAATGAATAACACATAGTACTCATATCCACTCAAGGAAACATGAGACATCCAAGCCGCTCACATCGGAATGAATCAAATCAAGTATCCCGATCGCTCTCTGTCATCCCATTTCTGGCGGGAAAAGGGGATTTGGCAAACTTGCCCATCGCACATCCTACGCAAGTATCAAAGTGATCGATGTCGAAATCTGGCACACTCGTAGTGATCTCCCGCAAAGTCCTCAAGGCTCCATGATGCATGTGCCCCATCCTGCAGTGCCAAATCTCACTGCACTCGGAAGCTCACTGGCTCTGGCAGTCGATGCTATCTCGCACTATCACGCAAAAGGGACGAAATGCAAACTTGTACACCTTTGCATGGCGTACACCTATCACTCTAGGCTAGAATCGAGCTGGAGTGCCCACGAGATACATCAACTCGTCCTCCCACAGGCAGGTACCTCATATCCTCTATCCTCCAAAGTACTGAGACGGATATGAGGTTCTTCCTCATCACTGCACATAAGAACATCGACACCTTCAAAGGGAGGTTTGGACTCCCTCCGAAATGTCAATGTTCCCACACACAGCATGCTCTAACAACTCTGTCATCATCGAGTACTACCTCTACATCGGTGCCACTCTCCGAAAGCTGCAGAAGTACTCACGGACTCTCGTCATGTGACGTGAAGCCCCACTTGTCCACATACCCAGAGATGCCGAAGATGCTCCGCTAATCGAGGAAATGCAGTCTCCTACGAACCTCTATGGCGGATAATCCCGCACTAGAGGACTCACCACGCGATGAACCCAAACTCTGTCAAAACGATCTGCCAAAGTCCTCAACCTCTGTTAGGCTGCCATACTGCGGTTCTTCCCCTTCTTCTTCTTCTTCTCTGGGACACACAAGCCGCATAGTGTCCCATCTTGACAATTCCAACACTTCACTTTGGAATAGTCCTTACTGTGTGTTATCTGTTTACCTTTACCTTTGCCTTTGCCCCCACCATTGCTTATGGGCTTTGCTTCTTCCCTTTGCCTTTCTTGCGTCACGCTAGCGAGTGCTACATCCTCATCCGCTCAGCGCAACTGCGCCCCTACCGCCGACCTTTCCCGATCTCTGTCCCAGATGCAATCATCCCAAAACCTCTCCCATGTGGGAAGGGTCTCACGTGCACAAACCCCATCGAGCAAAGTTCATCCATGAAGGGGGAGGCCATTCACTACAATCCGCACCAACTCGGTGGGTGGAATGGCCTCTCCAATCAGCTGCCAACTCATCTCTCACATTAGTAATCTTTGTGAGATATCCAGTACCACTATCATTGCCCATCTTAATGGTCTTCATCTTCTCCTTGAGGACCATTTTCCGGTTCTCATTGGTACTATCTGGTAGAGATTGGACAATGCTGCATCACATCTCATGAACATTTCTCTTTCCTCTCACATGAGGAATGCAATGGTCTTTGATTCAGTCCCAGAATCAGCCTCTTACCCTTGTTGTTCTTTTTATTATAGGCATTAGCGAGTAGCATCGGTAGGCACATTCACGGGGGTTCGAGTGGTATGCACCATAATGTCCCAGGACTTATCGCCTCCTCAAAGATACTGCATTCTCTCCTTCCAAATGCTTTGTAATTGGAATGCCCATCCAACCTATCCTCCACCCTCGAGTCCCAATGACATTCTGCTTTGTCCTAAAATTGAAAAATAACAACTTTAGCTGTAGTAAAGGTAAAAGCATTTGTTTGTGAAAAATCGACTTAGCTGGAATTTTACGAGTGAAAAATCAGACGGTGTAATTTTCCTCCTTGTCTGTCCCAAACGCGCCTTCGGCACTCAAGCTCAGATGCCATGTAGAAATTTCTGTTTTTTCCCAACCCCGGTTTCGGTATCACTTATTTCTCCTTTTGGTTAAATGCCCTTTCCCATATCCTTACATTCAACACTCAAAAAAAATAATTTTTATTTTACTTTGAAAGCAGCAATCACTTTGCTTCGAAACAAATCACTTTCTTTGAAACACAAGTTACTTTCTTTGAAACACAAATTACTTTCTTTGAAACACAAATTACGGAAAACTTTTACTGGGAATGTTTTGAAAACTACGAGAAATAAAACAAAACACACAACACGCTGAAACGGTCATTCAACACATTTGAACATACGAGATTTTTGGTCAACTTGACTGGAAAAAACCCCCTACAACTCTTGGGGAAAACCGAGTCTTTGAGAGCTCCTTCTTATTTACGAAAATACTTTTTACGAGAGGCGAAGTACTGACAAAAATTTCAGCAACTAAACAACGGTACTTATCTCGATTTCCGTGCATTCCTCCTTGGAAAACGTGCAAAACAGGGAAAAACCCAAAACGATTTGACATTTATGCCCAGCATTAAATCTTTGAATGAGCTTCTCGATTTTTGTGCCCGGTACCGTACGGCCGTACTTTGAAACACGGACGTACGGAAAACCATTGCTTCTTCTCCTCAAAATCTGCGCTCCTTGCCTCGAAACTGCGTAAGAGCGGGCGTACGGGCCGTCGTATGGATTTCCCGATGCACTACCACCAGCGGCGATCTCTCTCCCTCGATTTTCGTGCCCAAAATCGCTTGAGAATTAAATCTTGCAAGCTGCTGTATCGGTTCTCCTTGAAAAGTGTGCCTCTCTCCCTCGAAAAAATGTGCCCAACACTGCTTGTACGGATTTACGCCTTGGAATCCGTGCCTCCTTCTCTTTCGTACTGGACTTCTTTGAAGTTTCTATCAGCCGCTTTTCCTCCTCTCTCGCTCGAAATCTCCCTTGCTCTCCTTCTTCTCTTCTCTCAATCTTGCTCATGAAAGAATGAATGACTCTTTCCTCCTTTTCCTCCTTTAACCTAACCCTAAGTGACTTTTGAGAATCCCTAAATCAATGGTGAGATAGATTGAGATCTAGGTAGGATTAAATGCTCATTTAAATCTCACTTTCTATTTTTTTAATTCACCCCACTTTAATAAAGACCCACTTAGTCTTTTATTTCCAAAGTCACTTTTTTCCTTTCTAATTTTATATTGACTTTATTTAAAGTCACTTTAACTTTAGTAACTTTATCACTTAAAGTCACTTTAAAATTAGATTTAACTTTATAAAAATTATAAAGTTACTTTAGGAGAAAAATTAAATTCTTTTGGACACTTTTTCCCTAGGCCAAAGATCAAAGCCTTAGGGAACCACACGTCCTCGGTACCAAATTTCAACATCCGGATCATCCGAGTTTTTGCTCCAAGTACATCTTTCGCTACTCGGAAGTTCCATCGTACTGTACGAGCCAAGGCCTCCCATATCTCTCCGGTGGTGTTCTTACAAGCTATATGCTAGACTATGTGATCCTTGACATCATCCAGGATTAGTCTCTTAGCCTTTGGACATAGTCAGGACTTGTACTTGTTGTTCTAATCAGTTTGTAGGTACGGCAACCACATTGTCCACTGAACGCTTTGTGATCATATTCATCTAGAAGAGAATTTGATTCTTTCCTTCAGTTACGTAGTTGGAGGATCCCTCCAACCCGGTCTTGATCTCTCGATCCATGAGATGCCATTTCGATAGATCGTGACTGCTCCCTCTTCTTCCTCCTCGCGCGGCACTAGGCAGTTTACACACTCCTTGTGGAGTTCGTAGATCTCGGCTTCGAATCTTGGAAAAAATGTTGAATCCCCTCGGCAAAGGAACTCAGCGAGGAAGAATTCCCCATTATGTGCTCTTCTTCATCTTCGACGCTTCTCTACCCAGCAACTACACTAGCATCGTGTCCCTACGGCTCTACGTTGCTCCCTCCGCCCTCACCAAAATCTCGAGCCGGAAGTCCTACCTCTCCGTCGACTCACTCGAGAGAGAGACAACCTCCAAAAATTAGCCCTCTTGGCTAGAAGCTGCTGCAATCCCTTGGGATTCGATCTCTATCTACCAGCAGCAATTTGGCCTTCACTTCAATGCTCAAATGTTGCTCACTTCTGTTTACACATCAAATGCTGCGATACTATGTGAAAATTCCTAGATCTAACAATCTTAGGAATCCTACGCAACTAATCGAATTTACTTCTCCTATTATGTGAAATTACATTACAAAATTAATTCATATTTCTTCATGAATTCACCGAAAGGCGACCTATAATACTTTATGATTCTAAAACAAGGAAAGCCCGAGCGAGAAGTAAATCACACATAGGACACCTTTATTTTTGGACTAAGTCAGAAAGAAAACCCAATGCGGGAAAACCGTCAGTGAGATACGAGGGTTTGATATTACACGGTGAGTCTCGCGAATACAATCTCTGGATGCCTTGTTGGCTATCCGGTACGGAAGAAAATCGCGACGGAACAAAAATATAGTGAGTTTTACCTCCGCCCGCAAGTCCGGGCCGATGCGGATTCGAACTTACGAAACCCCAACTCCCTTTGTGCTACCTCTGCATAGATGCGTAGGCCTACGTGGGGACTTTTGTGGGCTGCGTCATCTCCCTCTCCGAATCGATCCGCCTCTCGGAAAGTCGAGTTTTAGCCCTCCGGCTCGAAAACCCCGATCTGCTAACAAGTCTCGACTGCTCTTGCGAGCCCTGCGCAATCTCCGCGTGGGCACGCATCACACCCTCTGGAGGCTATGTTGCTTCCTTTGTTGGTCTTGCCGCCTCTACGCGTGTATTCTTGGTCCCCAGAAGAGGGTCCTCGGACCAATAACTATCTTAGCCCTCATCGCAATTGGAATCACTTAGAATTGATCTTCGTCAGAGCACTTGCCGTCGGGAAAGAATTCGATCACTTGATTCATTCGGTTCAGTCCTTCCAAATGACCCTCAAGCCTTCCTTTCTATAGTCTTCTCATTCAAAAATCAACGGAGAGATTAAATCTCTAATCAACTGGGCTAAGATTATAATATGATTTGATCTTTCGCTTTCTAGATCATTCTCACTCTGTTTTATTAATACCCTTTAATTATTTAATTTCCCTAATTTTAGACTTAGGGTCCCCATTAAAATAATTAATTTTTACAATAAAACATAATCCGAGTGGAATTTTCACAAATGGTTTTTGGGTTCTTTGGAATACCGATGCCAAGCCTCTCCACAAAATTAGAGACTTAGAACTCTTCTGATGCTACCAAAAATCAACATAGATAGGTTAAGGGTCATGGTCTTGGTACTCGTCAATTGAAGATCCATAAGAAGAATTACTTTGGGTTTTTCCTCAAGAGGAGAGGTTTTGGCCATGGCTTGCAAGCCTAAATATTTATGTCTCTTGTGCATTTGATAATTGACTTGATGAAGAACGTAATAATCTAACAAAGTTAAGGTCTAGTGAAAGAAGCATAATGAAATCACAAATAATTATCATGAAGAGAAATTTTAATAAATGCCCTAATTTCTCAGCGGATCTTGAACTTCGACCTTACGCCAACAACTTTGACTTAGCGTCAACTTCGACCCTAGTAGCAAGTGAACTTCGACCTAGATGCAACACTTCAAACCTCAGCAGGCACTTCGAACTTGAGGCAACACTTTGATGCGGTAGTAACTTCAACCGTGATGCGAGCGGCTTCGAGCCTAGCGGCTGAAAAATTTCGATCTTCCAATAATAGTCCGGTAAATTCACACGTGTGAGAGAGATGACCCAGAAGAACTTCGATGGTGTGATCCTTCTTCTCCTCCTACAACTTCGCATTTTTTTGTCGCCTCTTCTTGGGTATCGAACTTGAGTGAACGTCTCCAAGTGAATCAAACTACACTCGTATATATACCTTTTTTCTTGAGTTCGAATTACCTTCATGTAGGTAATACTTGAACACGAAAGCACCGACTTGGTGTGGAGGTGACAAATTACATATTTGGCTCAAATATAATTCTTTTACATGATTCAAAAGCCCAAGAAGGGTCTTATTAAATGTACAATGACTCTAATGACTCAGTATAAATCCTAGAAGTCCTCAGTGACTTTGACCTAAAAACATGATAGAGCCAAGCATGAAACCCATGCTTTAATAAGTCATAATAATAATCATAAAAAATTTATTTTTCATTCTTTTCAAAGTACATTTCATAATGACTCAAATACAATTATGAAGACTGACCTAGTTATATTCTTCAACAAGGAATAGGCCACACTTATCATCTTTCTTCTCTTCTTTCTTCTTTCTCCTCCTGTACATTCATCCGTTACTGCAATCATTTAGAGAGTGTGATCTATTGTTTTTTAAGTTGACATTCATATGACTTATGTTATATTTTGGTAGCATCGGACAAGTGTTCGGTCTCGTATTTATGTCTAAGAAGCTAAGGAACACGAGATTTCCAAAGCCGAGAAAAAAGTTTCACGAGATAAGCTTGTGGAAACGTCTTAATTGAAATTAATTAGCCATCATTTAAATTTTTCGCAAGTCTAACTTAGGAACACTGGTTAAATAATGGGAATTAATAAAAGAAAGTCGGGAATGTTCTAGAGACTCTCATAGATCAAGTCTAAGATGACCTTAGCCATTGATGAGGATCTAATCATGGTCGTTGAAGCTCTAGCGAGAGATTACAAGAGAAAATCGATGGGATGGAGAGAGATACAATTGACACAAGAGGGGAGTGAGTTCCTTGGCAGTATCCGACGATCCAATTGCGAGAGATTCGCAAGGAAGTGAGTTCGAGCCATAGGAGGAGAGCATCGGTGATTCGAGGGAGCAACAGATGAGACTTCGGAGGATTTTCCATTGTCGACGAGAGCCGGCAGGGAAGGAAGGTCGAGATATTCCCGCAAAGAAAGTCGTCTAGGTGGTGCGAGCTAGCTACTCCAATTAAGTGAATTGTCGGAAGGGTTTGGATCTATTAAAATTGGCAACTAGGGCCATATTCCACCTTGGGACATGACCCCATTTGATGGAGATGATGATTGCATTAAATTCCCTCTTGTTGACCACCCGAGTGGCACTTGATGATAATGAGAAGACTCCATGCCCAAGGATGAACCAAAAGACATTTGTACCATCGAGATATCATCGACTCAACAGAGTTTTTAAACTCTACTTCTACTTCTTATCATTTTCTCTTGTACCCGAGATTCCACGCCCTACTGGGAGTGTAATAAGTGATGCTAGTAATGATAAGTTTTTGAGTCGAAATATTGAGTCGTAACATGCCTAGGTAGCCTGGGACCTTGCTCAACAAGTGAGTATTACTCTGAAGTTTTTTTACATGGTTAATTATCATCTCCCTACTAGAGTTAATAATTAATTGAGTTTTTCCTTCAATTTTACCCCCAAAGCCGGAGTACGACTTGATGGTGAGGCCTTGGGTGACTCCTAGTGTCTAAAGTCAATGTATATTACCATACTAGATCACACACATCGTGGAATTTGGTTAGGTCTAGGTAGTGATTTTTTAATTTTTAAATTTCCCCTGCAAGTCGATTGCAATAAAAATTGTAATTGAATTGTAATAAGTGTTGTTTAGAGAAGTTGTATGGGGTATGAGTAATCAAAATTACACCTCTCACGCTCAACTTTCTACTATGACACACTTTGAGGAGTTAAAAATGTGTTTTGAACCCTCAAAACCCACTTTTCCTAAGTTTAGTGGGAAATCTCGCAATTAATTAAACCGAGAAATTAAATAAATGGAGAAAAATAAATATCCACACATGCTAAATGAGGTAGAAATGAGATGGAAAATTATGGAGGAGTTAAAGTGAAGTCCCGGGATGATGTGGACTCCTAAAATCAAGGAAAAGACATGTGGTCAAATAAAATTGAATTTCCAAAGGCATTAAATGAATTGCTTACTTGGAAATTCGAATTTGTGAAGTTGGTGCATATTTGGGAGGATTTGGGAGAATATTTGGTAGTGATTTTTGTGGGAAAATGTCCCCACATGGGTTACCAACCATATACACATGTCATTCCATCATAAAATTCGAATTTAGCACATAAGGGAAGAAGAAAATGATGTCCACTTGCTAGAATTCGAATTTTTACACTTGGCATCGGAGCTCCACTTACCAAATTCGAATTTGCCTTGAGATCTCCTCAATCTCACCACTTGGCATATGGTTCTTCATTGGGATTTGCTCCCAACTTTCTATATAATGGAGCCATGGGCTCTCATATTGTAATCATTGTTTACTAGCTATTGTGCTTGCAAAAGCGTTCTGTCGCCTTGTACACTTTCGTAAATATCAATAAAGACTTTAAGGTTTCATTCATGAGGTGTTCCTCTTTTTTGGAGTGTGATGAATTGTTGATCATTGGTATAATTCCTTTTACTCATGCTTTGATCTAATTTGTTTCCATATGCTCTTGTAGATTTGTTAATGTAGAGCTATCTTACATTGACATTTGATTTAGAGTATGCTCTAGGTATAGAATGCTCTAGTTGGTTTCAAATAAATCTCTAAAGTTTCTTATCATTGTTTATTGCTAGATCTATATTGAACTAATTCTTGATTGAAGTTTTGTAGAGGGAACATCTTGTTAGAATTAAAGAATCAAGTGTTAGGGGAAGTCTTTGGAGAGACCAACCCACTCTTGATACATTCTCAAAGGAGCTCTCATTTGTTCTTTGAACCTTCATAGTCTTATCTTACAAAGTGGTTTGCAAAGTGGTTTTGAGACATAGCTTGTATACAAGCCGAATACTTCTAAATTTGAATATCTTTTAAAACATTATACTTCATTGCTTTCATTTCGCTATCTAAGAGCTTTGAAGATGACTAAGCAAAGAAGAGGAGTTTATCGAACTCTTTGGCTTAGCCATTTGTAAATTGTTGTGTAATATTTTGTAATTTTATCTATCTAATATTTGATCGTCTTGTAGTCTCCTCTTCCGAGACTTTTTCTTTGTGGACAGCTTGAGTGGACAACGCGCAAGAAATTACTAACAAGTTGTTCGGCAGGACCTTTGGACTTTGAATTTCAAATGAGGAAGATAACTCTCTCTTCTTTGGTTGTGGGCATAGTATGAGGCTTAGCTTCTCTTCCTCCTATTGTAAAGTCCGAATTTATTTTGGAGTTCTTAGAAATTCTCACCGAGGAAAGAGTGTATGGTCTCAATTTTTATTTGTAAAGGAGCTTTCCTTGGTTTAGAAAAGGCCTTCATGGTCATTTCATTCTTGTAAAATGATAAAAAATTACTTTGTTTTTGTTGTGGGAGCGTGGGTTTTACCCATCGCATCCTTATCTCTCCATTTCAAAGGAGAGAGTTTGTAGATGGATTGACTTAGTGGTTTTGACATTTTCCGTTTTCTTTCACATCACATGTGCATGCTATAATTGGGAAGTAACACAAATCGCATAGTCCTTTAATTTCTTAATTTGCAATCTCATTTGCCATCACTTACTCATGTTTTGGTAATCTATTTCTCATTTGGATAAGTTTCACACAACACACTACAAGTAAAAGAAGCATAACACTTTCAATTTATGGCAACTTGAGTTATTGTTCTAACTATGAAGCATATTTAATTGAATCATCTCCATCTTTTACATAGCACTTGCAAACTCACTTTCATATCATTTGGAGGCATTTCACTTTTCATACTAGACTTGCATCTTTAAAATTTACCTCCAACTTAAGCTGGTTGAACAGATTGCATTTGGGGACCCTCTACCCTCTATGGACTCCCCACTATGAGATCCAAATATTTGGGCGAGGGTGAGGAGTCTAGAGGATTAGAATTCAATTGTAACCTCGCTTTAGAACTAATTAATAAAATAAACCAAGAGCACTATCTCATCACATTTACTCTTGCAAAGTTCCCAAATAAGCTATCTCGATGCGCTTTAAAGATTCACATGCAAATATTATCTCAAGAAGCACTTTTGGATGCTGAGCATTTTAATTCCCTAAATTTTGCAACAAGTTTAATTCTATGGTACTTGGAAATTTGCTTCTACATACAACTTCATTGCATGTTGTCATTTTAACATGATCATTATGCTCATGGATGATTGACTATATCTCATTTCACTGGCAAATACCCTTTATTTGGTGTTGCAAATTTAATCGCACATATGGTGATCTTGGTCTAACACTTCCTTTCTCGGGATTATTGTCATTATATCTTGAATTTCATTTTTTGGAGCAAGCATTTGTTATCTACTTTAAAGCATTGGTACTATGTTTTGAACACATCATTGAATATTGCTCTTATGTACTTATATGCTTGTTTACATATTGGAATCGAGGTCATCTTTGATAAGTAATTCCTTCTAAACAATTCTCCCAAAAATCTCACATCTTTAACTTAGTTTCCTTTAGGGACCACTTAGCTAATCTAGGAGATAGCTTAAATGGAGAGAGTTGGGAAGAGGTGACAGCCTCTTCTGCGCGGTTCCTTGCACACCAACCACACCGCGTAGAGCTGAAGGCTTTTCCCACTAGCCGTAGGTAGGTGTACGCGTGTCGAGCGACCAACACCTCTTTTCGAGAGGACCAAAATTGATATAAAGATCATCCAATTTGGACAAGCAAAAGTGTGACTTTGAATTTATGCCCACACATGTGCAAATTGTTCGTGTCGGCCACATCAACATGTAGGCTCAAGAAGCCCAATGGACGTGTCTCTTCACCCACGAAAGGAATCGTAAAAATACATGTGATCTCTCACCTCATTTGGCACCCGTCATCACTCACACATTCTCTCTCCTTCTCTCTACTTCGGTTCGTACTACATTGGGCATTCTTCTCTCTCACACGTGTGGATCAGGGAGGACAAAATTTCGGATTTGAATCACGCCGAAAATCTCGGGGAAATTTTGGCGCGCTGACGAGTTGTTAGCGCGACCTTCCGGGCATCATTTGACTTCCATTTTACGCTATCTGAAATGCTCAACAAGCCGCATATTTTGGCATAGAAACCGAGGCATTACTCCAGTGCACTATGACATCGGCGACCAAAATTACGCTGACAAATTTTGACCGCAAATTATGTGACCTGCTTTTGGGCCGAATTCGACCGATCGGCCGAGGTCGAGTTTAACTAGGGAAAGACCAAGTTGTTTTGAGGACAATTTATTGCTATTTTGACGGCGCCGACTTTTTGGTTAGGTCTGAAGTTTGACTACAGACTTGACCGTAGAAATTGATAGTGGTTGTTTTTGATTCTTTGAGATTGGGCGAGTCAATTTGACTATTGTGCTCTCTTTCTCTCTGCTCGAACATTTTGATATAATAATAAGAAGAATTAATTTTTGGAGGCCTTCCACCAAAAGGGGAATATTGGATATTTCAAGAAAAAATTTGGACCCTTGGACCTCGGTAGTTAAGTCAAAGTCCAATGTTTGAGGAAATTAACTCAAAATAATTAATTTGGAGCTTTAATAAAAAATGGAATTAAATGATAAATTCGAAAATTCCTCAAAAATAGAAATTCAACGTCTAAGATTAAAAGATGATCAAGTATTTTTCAACAGACCAAAAATTATTTCCGACAAGGATCGAGGAAAATAGACATTATTTTTCCACTTGGAGGATTTATCGATAAATTAGAGTCATTTTGAGTCTCTGGCAATCAGCATTTTTGCCTAAGAAATTGTTGTTGAAGCTTTCATGCAAACTATTGTCTCGCTGGGGAACTATTTTTTCTATCATAATAAAGACTTTGGGGTGAAATTCAAGGTGTTCCATGTTCATTGATTTGTGATACGTATTGACTAACAGGTTTTCCTATGTCGTGCTAATAAATGGTAAGATGCATGTTTTTCATTAGATGGAGATAAAATCATGTTATTGATGAGTTTTTGGGCTAATTTTAGGTGGTTTGAATTCGCCATATGATTGACATATTGTCTTGAGATAAATACATAGTCTTTTCAAGTATTCTTCGCTCCTTGGCTCTCCATGTTCACAAACTTGGGCAAGAACCATTTTGCTTGGATCCCAAATATTTGTGTGGTGGATTAAATCTTTGTTAAAGCCATAGTATATACCGTGCATGTGGGGTTTCTGTAGTGTTTTTAGCCATTCATCAAAGAAAATAAACGGTTCTAAAGTGTTTTTAGCCATTCATAAAAGAAAATAAACATAAAAATATATATCTTCCTCAAAAATTTTTAATTTTTTAAAACCTTTATATATTTCGTAAATTATTATGCTAACTTGGAATTTGCGCTTTAATATTTTGTATATATTTGGGGTTTGGGTGTTTCTATTTTCATTTTTGCGCTTGAATCAAGAGAAAGAAGTCGAACCAGAGATAGATCTAGGCTTGAAGGTAAGATCTAGTCTCTAGAAAATTTACGTGATGCTACCCATTAGGAAAGAATTTGAGTCAAATTCCAAATCTAAAGGAAGAAAATTTCTCTGAAGCAAGGGTTTTCAAGCGTTTAGCCTACTCGGTCCCGACGGATCTAGCCCTCCTAGGGCCGGCGGTGCCCTCTCTCCACACTTTGCATCGGCCTAAAAAGGCACGGTGGCGTTTTTAGGGCAAGTCGTAAGTCCTAAAGGCCTCGACTTCTCTTTCTGCTCTCGCGCGCGAGAGGGTTTTAGGCCAATTTTGGCCTAGATGTAGCCTAAAAGGAGCCTCGGCTCTCCTTAAGACCCGCCTTAGGGCTGTTTGTGAGCTCTTTAGCCCCCAAACTAGTCGTCGCCTCTCGTTAGCGAGCGTCCACCCTTTTCGAGGCCTTGTCCACTCTAGTGTTGGCCTTTCTCGGCTTTCCTCTTGCCATTTTGACCCATGGTCCGTCTTCTGGCCTCCTTTTCCCCCGGCGCTAGCCCTATTAGGGTTAAGCGTTGGCCCTTCTTGGCCTCATTTTTTCCCTAAATCCATCCGAAAATTTTTGAGGCCTGAATACTTAGTGGTTTTGCTGATTTTTGGGCTCCAAATGTTTGATTTTCAAGTGGCACCTTCATCCCAAAACTTCCTGGGCAACTTGGGCAAGTTCATCTTCAAGGCCATGGGCCTAGGGCTTGCTCTCTAAACCCTCATTTTTCCTACGTTTTATTACAACAATGATAATAGGGATATAATAGTCCTAGAATCACATTTAAATTCGGATCAAAATAAACTAAAATTGCAAAATCTGAATTTTCCTAAATCTTTGCCACTTGGGCAACTAGGATCTAGCCTAGATCAAAAATATTTAAGCTTATTGGAATTTTCTGCATAAGTCACTAAATCAGATCTGCAAATTTCTAATCACACACCTGAAAGAGGGCTCAAAAAATTGATTTTTTCAATTTTGGTAAATTTGTCCTACTTTGGGGCATTTGTTTTAGCATCATTAGCTTGTTGATCTGCGGCGTTTGTTCACTGTTGTTATAAGACATATCAGATCTGGTCTAGCACTGAATATTGCATCTTAAAGTGGCTTAAAGCTCATATTTTGCTTTGGCAAGTTGGGCATTTCATTGGATCATTGCTACTCACTATTGGCTTATTATCTATTGGATCTAGGGTGTTTTCCTCACTTGATGTTAACACTTTCTTACTGTTATCATAACAGTCACATATAACATCTTAAGAGGCCTGAAAATCATAAATCTAGATTGCTTACATTGGGAAATTTTCTAACTCGTAAGTTTGGAAATTTTCATGTTAAAGTGATCTCACTACTACCGGCCATAAAATCAATAAGCGCTAAAATATTATTGTTGATTTTGGAATCTAACACTTGTCTGCACATCTTGAGAGATTTCTTAACTTGTTTTGAATCTCTAATCTCATTAATGGTCTAGGATTGTTTGAGCGTTGGAGATCAAATTTTACTATCATTTTGTTTGACATCTAATTGAAGCAATGTTCAGAAATCATTTGAGATAAAGAGACTTTGATATCTTGACCTGCCTATTGGTTGATCATCCTAAGTGAGCAGCTCAATACTGGTCATTGGCATATCTTACATGAGAATCAAGTAGATCATCGTTGAATTGGATATTCCTTCTAAGCACCTTGTGGAATATTGTTGAACATTAGCACTTGTATCTTGTAGTACCTTTGTCTTGTCTTAAGATTGTCACCTAATTATTGTTAAGTACTCTTTGTTATAAGATAACTCACACTTGGTAACTCGGTAGTCTCACTCATGTCATCGTTGCACTTGGCATTCTAGGATCTAGCTTGCATTAAGAGATTTACCTCCCAGCATACAAAAGCTAAGTTGATAGACTCATAGGGAAACCATTTTCCTTATTGGCCTGAGGGATTCAACGTTTCTTGGTGGTTAACACGGTGACCTCGCGGTACATGCCAGAGCCACGGTATCTACGTGACCTGGGAGAGCACTTTGGGTGCGTTGGAACACGAGGGGGAGGTATCCTTAACTCGCTTTGCTCGCTTCCCGTTGGCTTCCATCCCACGACCTACTGCGAAGAATGTTTCTCAAATCAGCTTAAGGGAGAGAGGTTCTACGCAGACTATACATTTAGTACGAAATTTACCAACATCCGTGCATGCACACATAGGTTCTAGAATATGCACATCATATAGGTTAGTCAATCATTTAGAGCAACGAGTGTCCATCCAGATTACTTGGTATTACACTTTACATGAAGCAAGAGTTGTGGCTCCATAAGGAGCTCGGTCTCCATAATTTAAAATCCACAATCTATTAGTCATAAATCTTGCTAGACTTTGCTTACCGAGTGAGCTAGGCCACTCATCCATGTCTCCCAAACAAAGTCAGTTCCCAACTTTGTTTTCCTTCACCTCATTCCACAGGGACTACCCCCCATAACTTGTTGTTCTGGAGGCGACTAGAATGGAGGTGGGCGGAGATCAGAGTGGCCGGCGCCCTGAGTGGCTGTCGCAGCGCCTATACAATCCGGGCGACAACATTTGTTTGGCATTGTTGTTAGAGACAAGTTTTGCTCACTGCCGGTGGTTTACGACAATCTTCCTAATATGATAATCCTTTTGCTTCATCCATTAGCCCATCAAGCGACATAAGATTTTTTGGCACAACTTTCCATCATTCTTCATCTCGCATCACCCTCTCTTTTGTTCTCTCACTAATCCTTTTCACTTGCACTTTTTAGCACCTAGACATTTAGGTTGGTTTCCTATTTGCGACCTCCACTTTCTTCATCCATTCACAAGAATGTATTCTAAAAGGAATCTTGTTAGTTTGGTTAACCATGCTCCCGATCCTAGAAAAGGTTCTAAGAGCCTTGTTAAACAAGTTACATTCTAGAGATCGTATAAATTTTCCTCGCAGAAGCTCTCCTTGATCTCCATTTGTTTTTCATCAACCATCCTATAAATCAAGACATCATGGGTGACTTCTACAAATGCCTTGCAACTTCACCAATGTTGAGACGTCCACATGACCCACCAAATGAATCCACTATAGGCTACTGTGGCTGCCCAAGGGAACAATGCCATAAATGTCGAAGCACATATAAAGAAATTCAGCCAGCTTCATCCAAAGATTTGCTCATTCTCAGCGCTTTATAATCATGAGGGTATTAGAAATGAAACTATTTGTGCTTTCTCTAGAAGATGATGGCCTCTCAGATTCCGGTTTCAAGACAAAGTTGATAATTCCTTCGACTCTTTCGACATACCTTCTTAACGCATTACAAAGATAAATATGGGGATAAGAGGGAAGGAAAACATTTGGATAAGGAAATTCAACACTATTAAGAAGAAAGAAAATGAAATGCTGAATATTTTAGTCAAAGATTTAATATACGAAGCACTGAAAGGATATGACTCAATACTACGAGCCTCGGAGAATACAATCTTCTAACAATACCTTGCGTCTTACCATGTCGAATTTCAATATGAGATAAGACGTGCTTTCACCCAAATACTCTAGCTACTACCCCAAAGCTTAGGCCGAGGGAACCAGAAGGACAAGAAGAAAAGCCTCGAGCCCAAAGTCAAAATCCCTGGTTATGAAAGAGTCCAAATCAGAGTCTAAAGGAAAGAAGTTAAAGAAGAAAGTCGATGTGATCAGAAAATTGACCCGATTGGTTAGAAATGAAAATTGAGCATGCTCGATAGATAAGTGAGATGCGGAATCAATTAATACAAATGGAAAGATCCTGGATGCAAGGATTTGTCGCCTAGAAACAACAATAATAACGGGGTAACAACAACAATCCGTAGCGAGAAGAAATCCCCTAAATGATCAAGGGTCCTACACCACTCGAGTTTGCCAATATGATTGATGAGCTTTAATGATAACACGCAAACCTTGTGAGATTTTTTCATGAAGAAGAATACATGTGCCTTTGCGAAGGATCTTGGAGGAAAGTAGAAATCAACATGATAATAAAATGAGTCAAGATAGCTCTAAGGAAATTCAATGTGCGGAACGCAGTATCTTCGACATATCGATACTTTCAATGAAGAAGAAGACCCCGGCATATGGTGAAAAGCCATCTCAAGAGAAAATTCTAGAAATTGCCAAAAGTAAAGGTTACACCTACCGGAGGAAGGGTAATGGGAAAGATCAAAATAAACAAGTTCCTGGTTTGAAAGATACGAATACGGTTTTGAAAGTGGATTGGGCCGCATGGATAAATAACATTAAAATGTTTGTCCCGGTGCTTGAACTTTTAAATATTTCATCTCGAGAGAGCATCTTTCTCCGGGGCTTTGGGTATGGCTCAACATGGCAATGTCGATAATCCTAAGGACGAAGAGATTCAATAAATAAATGTTATATTACTAATGAATACCATCAATCGTTTTTTCTTACTTTGGACATAAATGATCAGTTGCTTCAAAATTGTACGCTTGACTGCGGTGCATCTACGAATGTTATAACTAAAGAAGTTGTGAACAATTGAATTTAAAAATCTCTAAACCTTATCATAACATTTTCTCTCTTGGATTCTAGAAAAGTTGAAAGTCCTTAGTGTAGTAAAAAATCTATAGGTTGCCTTAGTGATTATCCATACGGATCATCACCATGGACATAGCGATGATTGATGCCATCGGATATTGTGAGAGTGCTTTTTCTAGGAAGTTGGCGACCAATCTAGATTGTTATATTCAAATGGATCTATCTTATGCCACCATTCCGGCACCGGCCAGTGCTTGTGGTCGGATTATGCAGAGAAGTGGAAAAGAAGATATCATGTGAAGTCCCAAAGTACCGGAAAACGGTGAACAAGTTGCGCCACAAAGCACCCACCTCATTTTGAGTCAAAGTTTGTTCGGCCAGTATGTCACTTTCCTCATTCCACCGCACATCCCCTCCTCCAAGCGAGAAAAAGAAACGATTCAGTTTGACAGAGATATGCAACACAATGATGAGCGATTACACCGACAAGGGTGAAGTTTCAACAACGGACATACGAGAAGCTGACCCATCAATTTACCGGTCGACGGAACAAATGCCCGAGATTGTGCCTCATCGATGATATCTAATGCAATAGGGCATCGTTTTGTATAGTATCCTAACCCTACCCCGTTTATTTTATTGTCATTAAGTCGTTTATTTCACGCATTTATATTATGTCTTTTATATTTCGAGTTTATTAGAGTAGATTTTTCTATTCCGGTGATATTTTCTATATATACATGATGATTTCAATTTTGAATGGATATTTATTTGATGGACTTTTTTTCTTGGATGCAAAATTTTGGGGTTCTCGCGTTACTTCTGTGAAGCGAAATGTGTCCCCATATGGAGCCGGATATTTGCACAATTTTTGTCATAGTTCCAAGACGGTACCACTTTTTTCAATAGGATCGAGTCATCTATCGGTAGTTTATGTGTCATTGTAAACCCATTCGTAGTTGTGTAATGTAAATGATGCTAGTATGATCTTCAATGTATGTAACAACCTAGGTATTTTGGCGAAAATTTCATCCTGGGAGGTTTTTGTCTCACTAACTCATTTGTGCTTCTAAACACGGATGGTCGGCGGAAGTTTTTCCCTCCAACCTCACCCCAAAAGCTAGGGTGGAATTTTTCGTCAAAGTCTTGGGTGAGTCCTAGATGTAGTCAAGTCTTATGTAAACATGATTTGGGAATAATTTAAGCTAGTTTAGTAAATTATTTTATTACAAAACACTTGGTCCACTAGATCATGTTGTGTCGCAGTTGGGTATGTATTTTGAGAACAACCGAATGGGAATCCCCCTTTGAGGGTTGATATTGTAAATTTTATGTAAATATATTTTAATGCTTGGTCCCTCTCATACTTATACACCATGTTTAAAATATTAGAGGGTGGAAAAAAATCCCCATTAAATCCCCTCGGTATCAATTAATTAATTAATTAGAGTCATAAGAATAATTATTTAGAGTCAAATTAAAATGTCTTTGGAAAATTAACTCTCCAAAGAGGAAAATTTTGTGGGTCTTAAAAAAATTAATTTTTGGAGGTCCTTCACCAAAGTAATATTAGATATTTCACGAAAAATTGGATGCTTGGACCTTGGTGGTTAAGTCAATCAAATTTTTGAGGAAATTAGCTCAAAATAATTAATTTTGAGCTAATAAAAATGGAATTAACTAATAGATTCGAAAATTTCTCACGTATAAATTTAACGACTAGTTAAAAGATGATCAAGTATTTTCAGCAGCCGAAGATTATTTTGACAAGGACCAAGGAAACTAGTCGTTATTTTTCCACATGGAGGATTATCTATAAATTAGAGAGTCATTTGAGTCTAGCAATCAGTTCCTGGCTTTAGGAAATTGTTGTTGAAGCTTTCATGTAAACTATCGTCCCACTGAGAACCATTGTTTCTATCATAATAAAGACTTTGGAAACACCAATTCCAGGGTGTTTCATGTTCATTGATTTGCGGTACATATTGACTACGGGCTTTCCTATGTTGTGCTAATAAATGGTAGATCTGTTTTCATTAGATGGAGATAAAATCATGTTATTAATAGTTTTGGGTTAATCTTAGGTGGTTTGATTCGCCATATGATTAACATATTGTCCTAGAGATAAATACATAGTTTTTGCAAGTACTTCACTCCTTGACCTCCAAATTCACAAAGCTAAGCGAGAACCATTTTGCTTGGATCCCAAACCTATTTGTGTGTTGGATTAAATCTTCACTTATTCTATAATGTGCATGGGGTTTTTCTATAGTGTTTTTAGCCATTCATAAAAGAAAATAGCCATAAAAAATATATCTTCCTTAAAAAATTTAATTTTTTAAACCATTGTATATTTGTAAATTTTGTAAATTATTTTGCTAACTTGGGTTTTAGGATTTTAAGATTTTGTATATATTTGGGGTTTGGGTGTTTATTTTCATTTTTTGCGGAGTTGAATCAATAGAAGAAGTTGAAGTAAAGCTAGATTTAGGCCCTTGAGGGTAAGTTCTGGTCTCACAGAAAATTCTACGGGGCTACCCCATTGAAGAATTTGAGTCGAATTTCATATCTAAAGGAAGAAATTTTTCGAAGCGAGGTTTTAATTTTTAGCCTTCCCAGAAGCTCGGATCTAGCCCTCTAGGGCCGGCGTTTTCCCCTCTCTACTCCCTACATCAACCTAAAAAATGCTCGGCGTCCTTTTTGACCGTTTTAGGGCATGTCGTAAGTCCCAAAGGTCTCGACCTCCCCTCTTACCCACACAACTCGGGGTTTAAGGCCAATTTTGGCCTAGCAGTGGCCTAAATGGCCTCGACCTCCTTCGAGACTCTAGACGGCTACCCTTAGGGCTGGTCGTGAGCTCTTCTAGCCCCTAAACCCTAGTTGTTTGCCTCTTTTAGCCCCACGTCACACTGAGGCCTTATCCCTCCGGTGTTGGTCTTTCCCTGTCTCCTCTTGCCATTTTGACTCATAATTTTCCTTCCTAACCTCCTTTTCCCCCAACTCTAGCCTAATGGGCCTAACGTTGGCCCTCCTTCAGCCTCGGTTGCCCTAAATCCATTTCTGAAAATTTTGAGGCTTGAATACTTAGTGGTTTTGCATGAAGTTTTGGGCTTCAAAAGTTTGATTTTGAGGTGGCATCTTCATCCCAAAATTTTAGGCAACTTCGGCAAATTCATCTTCCAAGGCCTTGGAGCTGGGGTTTGACTCTCCAAGCCCTCATTCTGCCTCTATTTTAATAAAGCAGTGATAACAGTGATATAATAGTCCTAGAATCACATTTAGAATTGGTCAAAATAACTTAAAATTACAAAATCTGAATTTTTCTAAATTTTGGCCACTTGGGCATCTAGAGTCTAGCCTGAATCTAAATATTTGCTTACTATAATTTTTGCATAAGTCATTGAATCAGATCTGCAATTTTCTGAATCACACACCTAACGAGGGCTCAAAATAAATATTTTTCAGTTTTGGCATATTTTTTCAGTTTGAGCATATCGGGCATTTGTTTTAGCATCATTAGCTAACTGATCTATTGATTTGCTTATTGTTGTTATAAGATATATAAGATCTGGTTGTAGCACTGAATACGCATCCCTAGTAGCTTAAAACTCATATTTTTCACTTTGGCAAGTTGTTAGGCATTTCATTGATCATTGCTAGTCACTATTGGCTTGTTATCCATTGGATCTAGGGTGTTTTCTGTTGTTGTTATCATTTTCTTACTGTTGTCATAACAGTCACACATATAACATCTTAAGAGGTCTGAAAATTATAAATCTAAATTGGCTAAACATTGGGAAATTTTCTACCTCACAAGTTTGGAAATTTTTCATCTGTTAAAAATCATCTCACTATTGTTGTCATAAAATCAATAAGTGTTGAAATATTATTGTTGATTTTGGAATCTAACCTTGCCTGTCTTGAGAATTTGTTAACTTGGCACTAAAACCACTCACACATCTAAGTTTTGAATCTAATCTCATTGATGGTCTAAGTTGTTTGAGCATTAAGATCTAATTGTTATCATTGTGTTTGACATCTAATTGAAGCATTGTTAAGAAATCATTGGATAAAGACTTCGATATCTTGACTGTCTATTGGTTATTATTCTAACTGAGCAGCTCAATATTGGTCATTGGAATATCTTAAGTAGTCTCAAGTGATCATCGTTGAATTGGATATTCCTTCTAAGCACCTTGTGGAATATTGTTGAACATTAGCACTTGTATCATATGGCACCCGATTGTCACCTAATTATTGTTAAGTACTCTTGCTATAAGATAACTCACACTAAGTGTAATAACATAAGCAATCTTAACTCAAGTAATCTCACTCATCATCGTTGCATAAGCATTCTTGGATCTAGCTTGCATTAAGAAATTTACCTCCTAGAATAAGCTAAGTTGATAGACTCGTAGGGCAACCCTTTTCCGATTAGCTTGAGGGATTCAACGTTTCTTAGTGGTTAACACAATGACCTTGTAGTCATCGAGCCACGGTCTACCAACGTCGGAGGCAACGGATGGATTTGAAACACGGGGGAGGTATCATTAATCGAGCCTTTGTCTGCTTCCGTTGGCTTCCATCCCACAACCTACTCTAAAATTGTTTCTCCAAAACAAACAAAGGGAGAGGTTTTACTTAAAATAGTCATTTAATATAAAATTTACCAACATCCTTGCATCACATAGGTTTCTAGGATTTAAACATCATATAGGTTAGTCAATCATTTAGCGACAAGAGTCCATCAGTTTACTTGGCATTAATTTACTTAAAGCCAGTATTACATTCCGGTAGACATCGATCTCATATTTAAAATCTAATCTAATCATAAATCGCACTAAATTTAACCAAATGGCTAAGCCACTCATCTGTGTCTCCCAAACGATTGGTTCCCAACTTTTTCCTTCACCTCATTCCATAGCGACTACCCCCATAGCCTACTATTGGGAAGCTTGACTAGAATAGAGTGGGTGGGGATCGGAGAGTGATAGCCCCACACGAGCGATTGTCCGGTGCTGTACAATCAGAGCGACGACATTTTTTTGGCGCCGTTTCCAGAGGAACGGGATTTGCTCGTTGTCGGGGATTTACGACAATCTTCCTAATCGATAATCCTTTTTTCCATCCATTAGCACGTACGACGGCACAATATTTTTTGGCACCACTTTCCATCATTCTTCATCTTCTCATCACCCTATCTTTTGTTCTCTCACTAATCCTCTCATCTTTTTCATTCACACTTTTAGCACTTGGACATTTAATGTTAAACCCACTCACATAAACATAATGGACGGAAGACAAGATAAGTGTGGATTGTGTTTTATTATTCACGATGATACATATATATCATACATTGGAGTGACCCTTCGATTCATATTCCGGTCTCTTGGACTCCTTTTGACTCTTCGCCTTCCACCAACCCTTAGAGGATTAGGTGTCCAGCATTCCCACCTTAATCCGAAGGGGTATGTATGAGTCCAAGAAGAGAGGTGTAATACAAAATGGCAACACTAGGATGGTGTGCTCTACGAAATGTTGGCATAAGGAGGTAGTTTAAGGATGACCACCAAAAGCTGGGCAGCAGGTGGGTTCACTGGAGACTCTTCCAAATGCAGCAGGCCCGAGATCAACACGGTAGGAAGTGCTCTATTGTTTCGAAGAGGAAGACCTTCAACCCTAGAAAAGGGAGGTCTATAACTTGCGATGGTTTAAGGATGACCACCGCTTTCTGGAGATACTTGATGCAATTCCTAGAACTCTACCAAGCGGCAGGCGTTGCGGTCATGCACTTTAGAGGAAGTGTCCGAATTCTTTGAAGAGGAAGAATATCCACTCGCATAGATGGTTTAAGGGGTAGAACCAACAACCAAGGAGAGCATGCTCATGGGCATACGTGTCTCTGGCTACAACTGCGAATCTGGAATGGCGAGTTGTAGCTCGAGCTGGCAATGTGGCTTTGAAGCTTGTAGATGAACATCATTTCCCCCCTTGTCGGATACAAGGTGAGATGATGGCAAAAACTCAGCTAAAGAAATTGTTCAATCCTCTAGAACAAGTTCGACATATGACTAAAACATCTTCTTTGTTGTTGGTGTTGATTGCCTCGCTGATCCATCAGACGAATCTTTGTTCTTGAAGGAGCCTTGTTTTTGAAGCATTTGTTTGAAGAATGAGTGTGACTGACCCGGTGCACTGCCTTGGTGAAAGATCAACTTGAACAGTCTTTCATATGACCAACTTCCGATCACGGTGTTGGCATTTCATAATGTGTTGTGGTTATTGTACAGGAAGAGGAAGCGAGTGCGACATTTGAAAGTAGGCCCCATCATGAAGAATCCGGCCTCTAAAACTAAATGGGCTTGGAATAATTAGAATATGAAAGGACACATCCTTGTCATATCAAAGACCGATTCTGTGCTTGTTGTGGATAAGCTCTTCCCAAGGTTTGATGATTGGCAAGCCGATACTGACTTAATTTTGCATCTTTACGCAAAGTTACTCCTTCATTGGGTACATTATTGATTTGATGCTTATGAGGAGTCTATCTCAATGTTACGAACAAGTCCAAAATAATGACTCCCTTTGTTGTAATTCTTGTTGTAGTTGTGTCTCAAGCTCCAAAAAATTTATCTTTTCTTGTGCATTTTGTAAAGAGTTTCTAATGTCAACGGAAGAAAGCTTTATTTGATTCTTCTTTATGTCATGATTAGAGGAATGTATTAGAGTTTTTAAGAACTCTAATACTTCACCAATTATAAGCTATTTTATCCCATTGTCAAAATTACACTTCAAAAAAAATTGATGTAAGGAATTTTTTTACCTAAAAACACTTATATCCAGAGTGATGCAAAAATCAATAATAATTTCAAAAACAACATCATCATGAATTATTCATTCATTACATTGTTATGATTTCTCAATAATGAAAGAACTCTGACGTTTGCCTTCAGATGGGAGATTATGATCATGGGCAGCAGCAATGGCAGCACCATGGAATTAATCGCATAGTACCGTTGGAGTTCTTGTCGGGCTCTGTCAATGCGTTATCTCAGCTTCCATCACAAGACGATAAACTAGACGAACGATGCAAGACCTTCCCAGCCGTGACAATTATGGTGAGGAAAGGAAATCTGGTGGGAAGACCCGTAATTAAGATTTTCGGCATAGAAATCAATGGACAAGCCTAGGACCCAGATTCACGCATCGGTGTTGTACTGGAAAATTCCAAACAAATAATAAACCGTGTCAAACTCAGCGGGCCCAGCATTGATCATGTATGCTCCTTATCAAATAGATATAGTATACGACATCAAAGGCATCAACACTGAAATAGATTACAGGAATTGAAATTTCAAGATCATTCAACCTTGTGCAACCCCGAGGTCAAATTGTTTTTGATGTATTGCTAAAGCCTTTCTGCTTTCAGGTGTCAATTGGTGAAATTCCCACAGGAACCAAACTACTGTAGATAAATTGCCTGTGTCTTCCTTGGTGGGTTTCTCATTTACGAAATTAAATGATCAGCATTGTAGTTAACTTCACCCAAACACTGATATCAGTAATCTACTACACCCACGTAAAACTCCTCATTGAACGTTGTCAGTATGGAGACGAGCACCAATTCAAATGCAGCAACAAGAGAACAATGGAATTGAACCTTGGAATTGTTGGTTTGGATGTACATTGAGTAAAAAGAATTGTTGATGATGACAATGGGAAGAACTCAAAGCACCGAGGAGCAGGTATCGTAATGGATTAGAGACGTGAGGAGAGCAACTGGTGGGATTGTTGAGGTCAGCTGTTTGGGCGACGTATTAACTTGCACAAAAACTGATACTGTCGATGCTATGGATTATATGCAAAGGCCGACTGTGGGGGAGCACGCAGAAGGAGGCCTGACTGTGGGGCTCGCAGAAGGGAGGGCCGAGGTATATAACTGTGGCGGTGTTGACTGTAATGTTGACAGCGTTATACACAAAGCTATACTTCATCCATTTTTAGAGCCAACATGTAACGCACAGGCCAGAAAGAGTCGTGACAGGCTGAGGAAAGAAGGCAGACAGGCAGATCTGAGTAGGAGAGGAGAGTGACAGAGGATAGGAGCGTTATGGTTCAAGGACATAGCAAGAGAGAATGGTGGTAAGTAGATAACCAATATAATCTTGACAGAGAAGCGTTACTGTGTGACAGAGCAGGATTACTATGCTTAACAAAATGACAAAGATTTACAGATCAATAGAGTTCATATCTACTCCATAGAAGACTCAAGAGCAAAAACCAACACGCAAACACTCCATTTAGACACCAAGAATCCTTTCATTTTCCCACTAACAAGAGAGTTTATGTGCTCTGTGGTCAAGAGAATTTTTATTATTAAATGGCGCAGAGATCAGATGATGAGTATGATTGTGAAAATCCAAGTTTAGGTGAGAGTGCATACGTTACACAGAGAAGAGGGAATGCCCAAGTGCATTGAGAGTGCATTAAGGATGCTTTATCGAACTATGAGGAACCAGAGTGCATTGAGGGCATTCAGACACACAGTCAAATAAAATGCATTCAAACGCATTCAAGGTGCAGAAGTTTATTAATTCTTCAAAAAATCAACAAAACAACTAAAAATGGTGCTGACAGAATATGAAAATGCCAGGGGCATGGCCTGCGCTCTGATACCATGTTAAACCCACTCACATAAACATAATGGACACATAAGTGTTTATTATTCACAATGATACATATATATAATACATTGGAGTGACCCTTGGATTCCACATTCCAAGGTCTCTTGGACTCCTTTTGACTCTTCGCCTTCCACACCAACCCTTAGAAGATTTGGTGTCCAACATTTAGGTTGGTTTCTTGTTTGGGTGGCGACTCCATACTATTCATCCATTCCATGTACTTATTCTAGAAAGTCCTGGAGCCTGGTTAACCCCGCTCCCGATCCTTAAAGTTCTAAGAGCCTGGTTAAACAAGTTACATTCTAGAGATCATTTTAAATGTTCTTAGACAGAGCTCTCCTTGATCTCCATTTGCTTTTCATCAACCATCCTATAAATCAAGACATCATGGGTGACTTCTACATGCCTTGCAACTTCACCAATGTTCAAGGATGTCCACGTGATCTATCGAATGAATGATCAAAGGCCTCAGTCCTGCTAATATGATTGATGAGCTTGTGCCTTTCTGCGGACCTTGTGACAGTTTTCATGAAGAGAATACATGTGCCTTTGCTAGGATCTTGGAGGAAAGTAAAATAAACAAGATAATAAAACGAGTCAAGATAGCTCCAAGGAAAGTCGTGTGCCGACATGATATCTTCAGCTTTTTCCATCAATACTTTCAATCAAGAAGGCCCCATCACTCAGGCATATGGTGAAAATCCATCTCAGAGCAAACTCTAGAAATTGCTAAAAGTAAAAGGTTACACCTACCAGAGGAAGGGTAAAGGGAAAGATCAAAATAAACAAGTTCCTGTCGAAAGATACAAATCAGGTTTGAAAGTGGATTGGGCCGCACGGATAAATAAAATTAAGATGTTTGTCCGAGTGCTTGAACTTTTAAAGGTTCCATCTCAAAGTGCATCTTTCTTCGAGCTTGGGTATAGCTCAACAAGGCAATGTTGATAATCCCAAGGGCGAAGAGATTAAGTTAAAAGGTATTAACTGTTATATGACTAATGAAGACCATCAACCGTTCTTTCTTACTTTGGACATAAATGATTGATTTCTTCACAATTGTATGTTTGAATCTGTCACATCTACAAATGTTATGGCTAAGAAAATTATGGAACAATTGAATTTAAGAATCTCTAGACCTTATCATAACATTGCTCTGAATCCTAGAAAAGTTGAAGTCCTTGGGGTAGTAAAACATCTACAGGTTGCCTTAGCTGATTATCCATACAGGATCATCACCATGGGCATAGCAATGATTGATGCGCCAGATGTGTAGGGAATGCTTTTTTTTCTAGGAAGTTTGCTGACGATCTAGGTGGTTATATTCAGATGGATCTATCTTATGCCACTATTCCAGTAGTAGCAAGTGGCATGGTGAGATTGTACAGATAAGTGGAAAAAATATCATGTGGAATTCCCAAAGAGACTGGAAAACAATGAACAGGTTGTGCCACCAAGAGTATCCGCCTCATTTTTGAGCTAGAGTTTGTTTAGCCAATATGTCACTTTTATTCATTCCACAACTGTCCCCTCTACCAAGCAGAAAAAATAAAAATAAAACAAATTCCAATTTGACAGAGATACGCAGCACCATGATGAGGCAGTTACATCGACCACAAAGAGGGTGAAGTTTCAACCAATCAGGACAGATGCCGAGATTGTGCCTCATTGATGACATATGATGCCATAGGGCATCGTTTTCTATAGTATCCCTTTAAAGGTTGATATTGTAAATCTTATGTAAAAATATTTTAATGCATGGTCCCTCATACTTGATACCATGGTTAAAATAATTTCTGAGAAAATTCATAATTTTATTAATGAAAACAAAATTACATGTTGCACGAGCTAGTAATTGTCAAGACGAGGCAAATCAGTTGCATCCTAGAACCTATAATACATGGGGAGAATCAAACTTTTCTCCCTTTCTTCTTTCGACCTTGCGCCATGGACCTTGTGTTGGCGTGGTGGAAATGAGGGCAAGCTAATTTTCTACTATGATTGCTCCGCTGTACTTGTCAAGATCTGAAGTATGGAATTGTATTGTCTTTTGTTTCCACCACTTTCTAGTGCCCCATGGTCCATTGTTGTCTGAGCCGTGGCAG
This sequence comes from Pinus albicaulis, assembly GCA_034641835.2. Lineage (NCBI taxonomy): Eukaryota > Viridiplantae > Streptophyta > Pinopsida > Pinales > Pinaceae > Pinus > Pinus albicaulis. The sequence continues at coordinate 1,137,651,657 of CM076584.1, forward strand.
AGTACGTTCCAAAGGCTCTTGCATCTCTTGTTCTTGTGTCTCCCGATTCGGTTGTTGTCTATTTGTTTTCATTTGGGATGGGTGCATCCTCTTCTTCTTCGATCTCTGATACAGTTTCTTCGATGGAAATTGCCCGGCCTTTGGTTGCTTTCCCTATCTTTTTCTTTTTTAAATTTATTTGTCTCTTTTAGCTTAAGGCATGTGTTATAGGCCCAATATTCTGCATATTCTGCCGCATCGAATGCAGGTATTTTTAAATGACGAGATCTTTGCGTCCATTTTCTTTGTTTGTGAATCAATTGGATGCTTACGGAATCCCTTTGTTGAGGTCCACCTCCACACAAATGCGTGCAAAATTGAAAGATCCTCTCCTCCAAGCGTTGGGTGTCGACTTTTATGTATCTCCCAATGATGTTGCCAATGCCTGTAGGCTTGACTTCATTCAGTAAGAGTGGGAGGTTGTATAGATGGACCCCGAGACCGGCATTTTGGGACCTCCATAGTATTTGCATCAAAATGCGGAAATCATGGTGTGGTGAAATCTAGGTGGATCCCCGAACCACGGTCGACCCCTAAGAGTGTTGTCTCTAGCCTCAGGGATAAGAACTTGACAATGAAAAATCCACTGAACGGAGAGATGTGTTCCACGGTCCACGGTCAGGTTAGTGAAAATCCAATGGAAAAGCTCCATTGGTTTTGGCCATAAGCAATTAAATCTACGAGATTAGTGCTTGAGCTTCAAGATGGATCGATGATCATCAATCTATGGAATATCTATTTGCAATTCGGCACATGATTAAGTTGTTCCACAATGTACGGTTTGGGGTATTTCTTGGGTATTCTGACCCAGTGCTGTGATTTTGTTTGCCCTTGTAGAATATTCATGGGATGGACCTTTTGGGTAATCATTTTTGGATGTCTTTGGGTCCCAGGCCTGGCAATCTGATGCCTTGGAACACCTCCTCTCGGTCGCGAGATTAAGATAAATGGTGGATGCGGGGCTTATGGTAATCTTTGAGAGTGTCTTTGGAATCTTGTAAGGATCTCCCAAATGGGTAAGGGTACGTAACTGCGCTTGGACAACTAGAGACACCCCCAGGTGAAATGCTTCATATTTGAAACCCGATCGGTATCCTGTTATCCAAGTAATAAACTATTCCCCATGGGGGTTTTATAAAAATGCGAAATCTATTCGTGCTTACTAGTTTCTCCCTTTGCGTGGCTCATTCGATACCTCTAGTTGTTTTCATAATTCTGCTCTGTTTGAGGCAGGGGCCTAAGGGTTACGGTTCTAAATCACGCTTGCAAGTGAGGCTTGAAGACAATCCAAAGCACCACGAGAGAGCGAAATACCTGCAGAAGCGTGTGCACGCGACCTCCAAACTTCCGCGGAGAGGGCATAGTGATTTGTGGGACGCGAGTTCCTTGTCCGTCTAGTATCCAGCACTTTGTAGATATCCGCCCCACACGGAACCACGATGCCACACCGAGCCTTGGTGCGAAAACCATGCATAGCGACCAACGGCGCAGTCCATGGCCAACGGTAAACGGACGCGGGGTCTCGGGGGTGAGCCGCCATAGGGTGTGAGAAGCCCCTAGTCGTGTTTTCTTCCCCCACCCAGTCTCAATGTGGATGAGTGGGGAGTGAGAAGGTGCGCCTCCCGGCGGTGGCGCCGCCATGGGAGGCGGCGGAAGAATGAGCGAAACCCGAAGCCGAGAAACCCTACGCCTTCCTTTTGCCGCCATCGCTCATCCAGTCTCGACTCTCTCCGCCATGGTTGAAATATTAGAGGTGGAAAATCATTAAATCCCCTCGAGTGTCAATTCATTAATTTTTTTGGCAAAAAATAAAATTAAATCTTAAGCTTGAGAAAATTAATTAATTAGAGCCAAATTAAAATGTCTTAGGAAAATTAATTTTCCAAGTGGAAAAAAATCGTGAGTCTTAAAAGAATTAATTTTTGGAAGTTACGCACCAAGGGAATATTGGATATTTCAAAAAAAATTGGAGCCTTGGACTTTGGTGGTTAAGTCAAAGTTAAATTTTTGAAATTACCTCAAAATAGTTGATTTTGAGCTAATAAAAATGGAATTAAATGATAAGTTAAAAATTGTCAAAATTAAAGATAAATGACTAAGATTAAAAGATGATCAAGTATTTTTCGATGGCCAAGATTATTTTGACAAGGATCAGGAAACTAGCCATTATTTTCCACTTGGAGGATTTATCTATAAATTAGAGTCATTTGAGTCTCTAACAATCGATTTCACCGCTAAGAAATTGTAGTACTGACTTTCATGTAAACTATTGTCACATTGGGAACACTTATTTTCTATCATAATAAAGAGACTTTGGGGTGCAATTCAGGTGTTGCATGTTCATTGATTTGTGGTACTTATTGACTCTTGGTTTTCCATGTTGTGTTAATAAATGGTAAGATTTGTTTTTCATTAGAAGGAGATAAAATCATGCTATTGATAGTTTTGGGCTAATCTTAGGTGGTTTGATTAGCCATATGATTAATAGATTGTCTTGAGATAAATACATCGTGTTTACACGGAGTACTTAAGTCTTTGGCCTCGAGGTTCCACAAACTTGGCGGGAACCATTTTGCTTCGATTCCAAATATTTGTGTGGTGGATTAATCTTCGTTAAGGCTATAATGTGCATGGGGTTTCTAAAGTGTTTTTAGCCATTCATCAAAGAAAATAGCCATAAAAATATATCTTCCTTTAAAATTTTAATTTTTTTAAAACCCTTGTATATTTGTAAATTTTGTAAAAATAATATCTGGGGTCACTCACTATTCATATGGTGAGGAATTTCTTATACTCGGTGACCAAAGAGAGCAAGGACCTCGTATATTATTAATCGACAAAGCTCTTCCCTTCTCCCATTGTATCCAAATTCTAATTGCTTCTAGATCGATTGGGACCTTCCTCCTTCTTTTTGGTTAATAATATAGCTTGCCCTTATTAGAATAGTAGGAGGGGATCGGGGAAGACAATTCAGTCAACGAGGTCAAGGAGAGAATAAATGTAACACAAGCATGTGCCTACCTACTAGATATTGTCTTGGTGTACCTTTCAACCTTTGACTCCTTTGGACAGGTATAGAGACATATATCTAAAAGTTATCCCTATCTTCCCTGCTACCGAGTCTTAACCGAGTCCTTTCATGTAGAGTGTATTTTTGGTTTTCATTTCCATGGTCCCTGGATGAATGGGAAGACCAGCCCGGAGTGAATAGAAATCACTTTCTCCTTCCCCTCCTTCTTAAGGAAGGAATGGTTACGAAAGGTTGGATGCACAGGTATGGATGGGGATGATCCTGGATGGAGGAGGAAGAGAGGAGGAATATGCTTAGCTTGGAGTCTCTGAAATTTTAGGGATAGGTAGATGATTGGAGGATCCACGGATGTGGATGGATTTCTCGATAGATTGGTTGGATGGAGATTGATTGTATGGGTAGGTAGAGACCCTTCCTTAATTTAGGTGGGTTGGTCTTTCTCTTTTTTCATTTATAAGAGACCTTATCTTTATGTATCTCAATCCATTCGCTTCTTTTGCTATGATTATGATTATTTAAGATTTTTGCTTGCTGAGGAGGTGATGGCGGTGAGTGGGGAGTTATCGTGCTCTTATGAGGGAGGGGATGTGTTAAACTAACTCTTAAAGCAAATGTTTGCTTAAGGTCGGTTGATTGACGCGGTTGGAGTGTGTAGTGTGGTTACTGACCACAGGTATTTGAACTCAGACCTGTTTCTTGACAAGGCCCCTATATTGAATAGATCCTTCTATTTCTTCCCCTTCATATGGATAGGAGAGAGGGGAGTTCGGCCTACCAAAAGAGAACCATTGGGTTGACCTTATAGATAGGGAGATAGGAAACCACTTCTTTTTTATCAATGAAATAACCCTATCAAAAGCGATTATTCCCTCCCACCTTACCTCTCTATAGTCGCCCTTATCTACCCCCTTCGCTTGGGGTTGGGGATAGGGGGATATGAATGGATAGGTATGCGATCCCTAGCGAGGTATTGTCTATTATCCAGAAAGCCCTTCGAGGATGCGGATCATCATAGCCGATCGAGCCATAGGATCCTTGGTCAGAAGATATTGCCATATCAATTGTGACACCAAGTTGGCACCATACAATAAGAGAAGTTCCGGATTCACCTTACCCCATGAAAAAGAACCGAAGGGAGAAGACCCACATTACTAGTAGGCGATAGGAAGGGCCATGATCATGGGAGAATCCAACATATTTATACGCTACTTCATTATTGGATACACATTTACTCTATAGATAAAGGAGGAGCTCTCTTTTTTACTTTCTCTTTTTGATAGTATAGGAATTATTTATTACTTAACAAGGCCCCATACCCTCTCCACCTTTTAGACTATAGACCACTGCCTCACATAGGTGACATGAGATCTAAAAAGAAAATATTCAAGTAGGCTTGGCTTTCCTCTAATTAGTCCCTTTAATCAAGGTATGTATAGTGGTACCTAATTAAAGTGATAAGTAGGTTATAAATAATATCCAATATGAAACGGGGAGGTGGAGGGGGGGGAATGGGCGCCTCCGAACCCGAGATAGAAAGGTTCGCTTTATTAAACGGTGTTCCATAAGGTTTTTGAATAGATCCGGTACCACTCATGGGAACTCACCAAATCTTAGTTGAATGCGCCGGTACGCGGTCTTATGAAACTTCTTATTGTATATGATTTCCAATCCCGCCATCCCAACTAACTTGGTGCCCCTCTTTTATGGGAATTTTATTAGCCTTTCAATATGGGCCTATTTACATACGTTATTTATCATTTAAACACCGCCGCCTTTATTGGCTTTTAGGGAACGACACTCCTACTTTGGCTACACAATTAATTAATATAAGTGGGTACACTTTAGTCATTCATCGAAAACGACCATAAAAAATATGTCTTCCTTTAAAATTTTAATTTTTTAAAACCCTTGTATATTTGTAAATTTTGTAATTTAATTTCTAAATTATTTTAACTTGGGTTATGAGGTTTTAATATTTTTTTATATATTTGGTTTGGATGTTTTATTTTTCATTTTGCGAGGTTGAATCAAGAGAAGAAGTGGAAGAAGAGTTGGATCTAAGCCCTTGAGGGTAGTTCTAGTCTCTAGATAAATTGTGGGGCTACCCATTGAAGAATTTGAGCCGAATGTCGGATCTAAGGGAAGAAAGTTTCTACGGCGAGGTATTAATTTTTAGCCCTTCTCGAGCCGGGAATCTAGACCTCTGGGGCAGTGGTTGCTCTCTCTCCTCCCTGCATGTCGACTGAGAGCCCGAGTCCTTTCTTTTGGCCTTTTTTACTGTTAGGGCGGTGGCGAGCCCTGCGGCCTTGGCCTCCTCCTATCCCTGCGTGGGGGTTTAAGGCCAATTTTGGCCTATCGAGTGACCTAAGGCCTGGTCTCCTCCCACCGAAACCTGGACGGTGCCCTTGGGGCTAGCCGTGGGCTCTTACAACCCCTAAACCTAGTGCGTTTACCACTCTTACCTTCCACTGATCACACCCTTTGAGGCCTTATCCCTCCGAGCGTTGGCCTTTCCCAATTGTTAATTTTGGGCAACTGGGTCCAAACTCCATGTTGTCTTACTCGAGATGATGATGTCATGTTTTTATTGAATGTCCTCTTTCGAGAGAGAGTCCGATTGATCTAAAGATCATCTTGATCGGTTGGCGAACATTTATTTTAATTTATTCCACTTGTATTGCAAGGTCGGCCGGAGAATTGTAATGTAGGCTTGGAGGCCCAACGGATGTGTCACACACCCTCACACGGATGGATACTCATATTGGACAAACTTGGAGGTCTGTTTTCATCATCCACTCATCACACACTTCTCTGTTGTGTCGATTGGTTCGATCATCATTTGGAGGCTTCTCTTCTCACCGTGGGAAAATAACCTGATTTCGGTTGCAGATGTCTGGGTTTGGGCGCAAGGATTTGACGACGTGACTTGGTCCCAGCGCTTGGTCCATTTGACCTCAAACTCTCCCAAAATTTCGATTTACTGTGGTCCCGCATTTTTTGGCACAAAAACTAAGGCTAGACGTTGACCTTTGACCTAATGCGTTGACTTTTTGTTGTTGTTGTTGTTGCGTTGGCCGTTGACTGAACGGCGTTGGCTTTCGTTAGCGTTGGGTTGACTTTGGGTTGACTTTTGCGGTTGTCTTGGGGTTGTCGACATACCGGATTTGGCTAACGGTGAGGAGACTTTGTTGGATTTGACATCTTTTGTTGACCGTCGTAACGCACCACAACACATATATTTTTGTTGATCAGAGTGTATTTTGGGCTTGTCTTAGTCGATCTATTGGTATGTTCTCATTTACTTTCATGTTTATGTGATTACTATTTGGTATCGGGTTTAAAGTAAAGTTGCATCAAGCATAAGTCTTCCAAAAGTTTACATGGTATCGAGCTAAGGTGAGAAAACAAAACCCAGAAGTTTGTGTTAAGAGCAATCACCGAAGAAGCTAGCATTTGTCAAGGACCCATGGGTACCTCAAATTATATGGCTTCAAAGTCGATGATAAGTTATTTGGCAAGTGCGACTATCATCTTGGAAGATGTCTTTGGACTTGGTCTTGGAAGATCAGATGTCCATGGACTATGTGCGGGGGAAAATCCAAGAGCCTCCATCATGCACTTTTTCTTTTACTAAATCAAAGTATAGAAAAGGGAAATCCAATGCTAAGATGATTATGAGGATTCCATCAACAAGAGTCCTAGATTTGCTTACATCTACGAGTTGGGCAAATCTAAGGAGATGTATGATAAGTTGGTCAATATGTTCGGGGCTAACAATGCAAATCAAGTTCTTTTCTTTAAGAACCTTGATTGAAGAATCTCAAGAAAGACAAGGATGAATCTAGTTCAAACCTATTTATGAAGTTGACTAAAATCGAGAATAACCTTCTTGCCATTGGGGAAACAATAGTTGATCGATAAATGGTTTTCACCACATAGAGTCTCCCCTGTTTGAATGGCATGTATTCATTACTACCATCCTCAATAATAATGTGATTCCTCATTTTCATGAAGTATTGTCGAGATGCACTAAAGAGGAGACAAGAATGATGCAATATGAAAATGAAGGTAATGTTGCCTTCACCGCTCATGCTAAGAAGAAGAATAATGGTGGTCGAGGAACCATGGAAGAGCGAGGGGTCAAAAGAAAAGAAAGGAGAAGATGTTACACATGTAACAAGTTTGGCCACTATGCTAGAGAATGCCCTAATAACGAAGGGATTCTCCGGGGGATGATGACAGCAACAACGGGGGGGAATGACAATCGAAGGAGCAGACGGGTTCAAAGGAAAGAGGAAGGCTCCCCTCGGGTCGTAATGGAAATGGGCAACCTTTCAAAAGGTCAAAAATTCAGTGTGAAGAATCTAATGTTGTTGATAATGAAAGAAATATGAATTCATTCTTGTGTCTGCGCTCTCCTACGCATCTCCACTCGACACCATGGATGTTTGGTTGATTGATAGTGGTGCCTCAAGGCACCTCACTAGGTTTAAAGAAGCTCTCTTTGATTTGATTGAGAAGGATACTAATACGAAAATTATCCTTAGAGATATTGCCACCTATCTCGTGAAAGGTTGTTTGTGACCCTCCATTTATCTCAAGGTCAAGTCCTGCATTTGCAGATGTATTGTATGTACACCTTATTTGAAGAAGAACCTTGTGTCTATTTCGGCCATGGAAGACAAAGGTTTCAAGGTGGCATTCGTCGATGGAAAGGTATGCCTGCGGAAGAAGAGTTTCAAGGAAGCTCTCACTATTGGCTTTAGAGTTGATACACTCTACCGGAGTTGGAGGAAGTCCATTATGACATGTGATACAATTCGCCAAACCGAATTATGACACTGGGAGGTTTGGACACCTTCATTACAAAGCCCTTCTAGAAGCAAGGAAGGTGGTGACGGGGAAAATTCAAAAATGATCATGAAGGTGTATGTCGGGGTTGTGCGAGAAAGAGAAGTGGAGATATGCGGAAGTGTCACCTTCAATGAAGATGCTTCCCTCGGGAAAGTGATAAATCTTCCTAGCTCCAAGGAAGACAATGATAAAAAACCGAGGGGAAGCACGTAGGGCGAAGGATGAGATGATGCTAGATGTTGAAGGACGGAGTGGACCCTATTAATCCACCTTTGTCAATGAAGAAGACCCTCATGGCAAGGGATTCTCTCGAGGATGCGAGAGTCGTATGGCCCCCAAGGGGGTCATTCGTGAAAGCAAGAAGTCGAATAGATACCAAGGGTGTCAGCGACCATAATTACAATCGTACATTCTAAGCCTGGATCTTTGAAGAAGTCGTAAAGCATCAAGTACGGAAAGGATACTATGCACGAAGAGTACGAGTCCATTATGAAGAATGATGTATGGGATGTGGTTACGAGACCGGAGAACCATTTTGTTGTCACCTCGAAATGGCTCTATAAGATCAAGCATGGATTTGATGGTAGTATTTGAAAAGTTCAAGGCAAGATTCGTTGCCCTTGACTTCTCTCAAAGGAAGGCATAGACTATGATGATATATTTGCACCGTGGCTACTTCATACCACCATCAGATCTATTATTGCCCTTCTTTGCTACACAAGGATGGAGCCTTCATCGGATGGATGTGAAAGGCAGCTTTTACGCATGGTTCGATAAAGGAAGAGGTGTATGTGGAGCAACCTTTGGGGTTCGAAGTCGGGATAGAAACTCTCATGTACGGGTTGAAGAAAGCCCCCTATGGGTTGAAGCAATCCCCAAGGCTTGGTACGAGAGGATAGACGACTGCCAGTGAAGTTGAGCTTCACTCAAAGTAATGTTGATCAGAACCTTTACTTCAAGGTTGATAGAAGAAAAGCCTCTCGTTACGGTTCCTATGTGGACGATCTCTTCTGACGGTGTTGACCCTCTCATTCATCGGTGTAAGAGGAAGGGGAGCTTCTAAATTCGAGATCGAAGACCTGGGGATGATGCATTACTTCCTGAGCTTGGGTCGCGAGAACTGACGAGATTTTCTCTCTCAAGGAAAATACATTGTGAAGTTCTTGAAGAGATTCGGTTGATGGGCCAGCAAATCTGTATTGAGCACGATGGAGCTCAACTTTAAGAAGTTGAGTGGAAAGCATTCTTCCCAGGCATATGCTAGCAAATCCTACGAAATGCTCGACAACTCGTAGGGGCCACACGATGTTCTTAGTGAACATGCAATAGGACGTATGTTTGCGGTGAACACTTTGAGTCAACTTGCTGGTTGATCCTCATAACATTCACTAGGTTGGTGCCAAGAAACTCTTGAGATATCTCTAGGGCACGATAGACCATGGGTTGAGATACAACTGTAGGGATTTTGAGACTCTGTGTGGATATGCGTGTCGATTGGGTACAGCGATTAATGGTGGATTGCAAGAGCACATATGGATCTTTGCTTCACCGCAGTTACGCGAGCGAGGAAGCGAGTCGGTGGCTTTGAACACGTGGTAGGAATATATTGTAGCGTGTATGGCTTTTGTTGTGAAGTTGTTTGGGCGCAAAAGCTCTTCGATTGAGTTGTCGGGCATGTGCTAGATACCACGTTATCCTTTGTGATAACCGGAGAGTGGGATTCGTTGTCGAAGAATCCCGTGTTCCACGATCGATCCAAGCATGTTGATATTAGGTACCATTTTATCGAGATATGGTCGGCGAGGCGCCATAAAGGCTCTCGATCATGGAACTAATGAGCGGTCGCGAGATATTCTCACGAAAAGGAGCCCTTGAGGAAGGTCGAGTTCCTAACCTTTCGTGAGAATCTTGGAAATGTGGAATGACCCTGTGCGAGGTCTGTTGAGGATGATGAGCAGGAGCTCGGGGGGGCTTTGGGGATAGCCTCTTGGAGCTATAAAGCAACCACGGGGCTAGGCTTGTTGAACCTTGTTGGTGTGCTTCGCCCAGTGATGATATTGAGTTGGTTAACCTTTCTTTGATGCATTGCCCGGTGGCCATCCTACCCATGGGTACGGACTCATGGGAAGTACCTCTCAACTTGGCCCGATGAGGGTGGGAAATGTGGATAGAAGGCGAAGTAGCAAGACCGATGGACGCATCGGAGATTGTCGTACTCTCTATGTTTGGGATGGCACGTGTCCAACCACATGATGCGGGATGCAGTCTAAGTGAGAGTTTAGACCTCCAATCGACTTCGGAGTCGGTTAAACTAACTGAGTTAGTATATGACTCTCTTGAGTCCCGAAGTGAGGTTTCGAACCTCCAAGCCCGACTTCGGGTTAGTATGAGACTCCTTTGAATCCTAGAGGGTTTCGGACCTCTAAGGCGACTTCGGGTCGGCGGGGAGTGATGTCTTTGTGACTCTTGTTTGGAAATAAAGAAGCCGGCAAAGCAAGTTACGGCGGGATGACACACGATGTTTGGATGGCACGAGTGGATGGAGTTCTCCCTAGTTGAAAGGGAGTGTTAATTTGAGGCAACTAGGTCCAAACTCTATGTTGTACTACTTAGATGATGATGCCAATATTTTTTATTGGACTCCTCTTTCGAGGAGAGGTGCAAGATCGATCTAAAGATCATCTTGATCGGATGAAGCGGAAGACATTTATTTTGAATTTATTCCACTTATGTGCAAGGGGCGAGAATTGTAATGTAGGCTTGGAGCCTGTGAGATGTGTCACACACCCTCACATATGGATATATATTGGACAAACTTGGAGGTCATTTTCATCATCCATTCATCACACACTTCTCTCTTGTGCCTAATTGGTTCAATCATCATTTAGAGGCTTCTCTTCTCACACATGGGAAAACAACGAGTTAGGGTTTTCGATTCTTATCTTTGTCTAGGGTTTTCGACGTAGGTTTGACCAACGTTGACTTTCGTCAGCACAACTTGGTCCATTGTTAAACTCTCCCAAAATTCTGATTTACGCTGATTCCACATTTTTTGGCACAAAAACCAAGGCTAGACGTTGATCTTTGACCTCTTTTCACCGTTGACTTTTTTGTTGATGTTGTTCGTTGACCGTTGACTGAAAACGCTGACTTTGGGTTGACTTTTATTAGTGTTGTCTTGAGGGTTGTGTGACACTTTTGGTTGAGTGAGCCATTGAGGGGAGACTTTTTTGCTCGTTGAAGCATCTGGTGACGGTAAACAATGCACCACAACACATATATTTTGTTGATCAGTTAAGTGTATTTTTGGCATGTCTTAGTCGATCTATTGGTATGTACTATCCAACATTTTCCTTTCATGTTTATGTGATTGCTATTTGGTATCGGGTTTGAGCTAGATTGCATCAAGCATAGAACATCTTCCAAAATTTACACCGAGTCTCCTCTTGCCATTTTGACCCCTAATACGCACTTCCTAGCCTCCTTTTCTCCCAACGCCTAGCCACACAATGGGTCTAGCGTTGGCCCTCCTTGGCCTCGAGTTTGCCCTAAATCCATCCCTGAAAATTTAAGAATGAATACTTGGTGGTTTTGCCGGTTTTGGGATTCAAAAGTTTGATTTTCGGGTGGCATCTTCATCCCAAAATTTTGGGCAAGTTCATCTTCAAGGCCTTGGGCCTGAGGTTTTGCTCTCTCAACCCTCATTTTGCCTCTGTTTTATTACGGTAACGTACGCAGTGATATAATAGTCCTAGAATCATATTTTAAATTTGTCAAAATAACTTAAAATTGCAAAATCGATTTTCTTAAATTTTGACCTCTTGGGCATACGAGATCTACCTAGACTACATCGGCCTTTTATAGATGAGGCACCGGATCACGGGGTACATTTTGATAGAGCAACTTTGTTACAGAGGTTATTTTGATATGCTTTATCTCCCATGGACTAATTATCGGCTATTGTATATATATATTTTTATGCTTTGTATATATCCGGTAAGTTATGCACGAACTTACTTGTGATGTTATAGGCATCTAATTTTATGTCGGCCCTATTGTTTGTTTTGGTCTTCACGGATGCGGGTTTGACGATGTTGGTTTTTTGAAAGCTGATTAGTAGTGAACACTACGAGCACATGTAATATGTAACTTATCTATTAATGAAAAGTTACGAATTTTTCCTTTGTGAAAAAAAAGGATCTACCCTAGATCTAAATATTTGCTTGCTAGAATTTTCTTCATAAGTCACTAAATCAAATACGCAATTTCTGAATCACACGCCTAAAGAGGGCTCAAAAAATTGGTTTTCGGTTTTGGTAAATTCTTCCTATTTTTGGGCATATTGAGCATTTGTTTTAACATCCATTAGTTTGTTGATCTGATTTGTTTCTTGTTGTTATAAGATATATAGATCTAGTCTATGCCCCGAACAATGCATCTTAAGTGGCTTAAAATGTTAAAATTTGGGTACCCAGAGGACAAGAGGTTCCCTAAGGCTTTGATCTTTGGCCTAGGGAAAGGGTGTCCAAATGTATTTGTACTTTTCTCCTAAAGTGACTTTATAAGTGGTAAAGTCAAATCTAATTTTATGGTGACTTTATAAGTGGTAAAGTTACAATCTAATTTTTAAGTGACTTTATAAGTGGTAAAATTACAATCTAATTTTTTAAGTGACTTTATTAAAGTCAATGAAAAATTAAGTGAAGTGACTATGGAAATAAAAGGCTAAGTGGGTCTTTCTTTAAGTAGGGTGAATTAAAAATTAGAAAGTGAGAATTAAATACATGCTTGTTACTCGACCCTTGATCTAAAGCTATCTCGGCCATTCGATTTAGGGGTTCCCAAAGTCACTTAGAGTTAGGGTAAAAAGAGAAAAGAAGAGAAAAGGTCATTCGGTCTTTCATGGCTTGATTGAGAGAAAGAGCAAGAGAGAGCAAGAGAAATTTTTGGGCATGAGAAGTTGAAGGAGGAGACATTTCAACGGTACGTATAGCGACTTGAGGTTGCACACTTTTCGAGACGAGAAGTCCGTACAACACATTTATTGGCACATAAATCGGCGATTTCATACAACGGCGGTGGGCCACGAAAATCGAGGTCCGTATAGTGCAGATTTTGAGAGGAAAATAAACAACAGCAGGCATGCACATTCCGAGGCTAAGTGGGCGCAAATTTCTTTTTTTTTTTAAAAATTTTGAAGAGGCGGTTAGCAAGTCTTGTACAATCCATACGGCAATATGGAATTTATGGGCACGAAATCGAGGAGATTGTACAGCATTTAATGCTAGTACCTCTCGCTGTAAATTTTATGTCTTGACTATTTCGCTAATTGGCACATTTTCGAGGCGGAGTCAGCACGGAAACGAGATAAGTTTGATTTTGTGGTTGCTAGAATTTTTTTACTGTATAATTCAATTTCTCTGTAAAAGCATTTTCCCGAAGGAAATAAGAAAGAGCTCTCAAGCTGGTTTTTCCCCAAGAGTTGTGGGAGTTTTTCAGGGGTCACATTGACCAAAAATCGGTGTTATTTTCTTGTGTGTAGCTGTAATATTTTTCTATGTTTTTTATTTCTGCATTTCCAGCACTTGTGAAATTCTCAAATTTGTGTTTTGGAAATTTATTTCATTTTCCAGAATTTTGAATGTATGATTATGGGAATGGGCATTTAACTATAGAACCCAAAGTGATAAGGTGAAACTGAACACCAAAGTGAGGTCAAAATTTCTACATGAAACTCATATTTTACTTTGGCAACCTGTATTTTACTTTGGCAAGTTGTTGGGCATTTCACTATCATTGCTAGTCATTATTGGCTTATTATCTATTGGATCTAGGTTGTTTTCCTCGCTGTTGTTATTACTTTCTCACTGTTGTCATAAACAGTTACATATAATATCTTAGGAGGTATGAAAATTATAAATCTACATTGGCTAAACCTTGGATAATTTTCTCCTTCATAAGTTTGGAAATTTTCATGTTAGTGATCTGACTACTGCTGTCATAAAATCAGTAAGTGCTGAAATATTGTTGTTGATTTTGGAATCTAACATGTCTTGTCATAATAATTTGTTAACTTGGCTCTAAAACCACTCACCAATGTCTAATGTTTTGAATCTCTAATCTCATTGATGGTCTAAGTTGTTTGAGCATTGAGATCTAATTGTTATCCTTTGTGTTTTGACATCTAATTGAAGCATTGTTAAGAAATCATTGGATAAAGAGACTTTGATAACTTGATTGTCTATTGGTTATCATTCTAAGTGAGCAATTCAATATTGGTCATTGGCATATCTTAAGTAGTCCTAAGTGATCATTGTTAAATTGGATATTCCTTCTAAGCACCTTGTGGAATATTGTAGAACATTAGCACTTGTATCTTGTAGCCTGATTGTCACTAATTATTGTTAAGTACTCTTGCTATAAGATAATTCACACTAATTACTTAAATAACATAAGCAATCTTAACTCAAGTAATTCCTCATCATCGGTGCATAAGCATTCTAGGATCTAGCTTGCATTAGAAATTTACCTCTTGGCATAAGCTAGGGTGATAGACTCATAGGGCAACCCTTTTCCGATTAACTTGAGGGATTAAGCATTTCTTAGTGGTTAACACGGTGACCTTGCGATCGTCGAGCCTGAGACTTTGCGGTGTCGGAGCGCTCGGTGGTTGGAACACGGGGGAGGTATCATTAATCAAGCCTTCTCCTGCTTCTCGTTGGCTTCCATCCACAACCTACTCTAAAGATTGTTTCTCAAAGCAGGTCAAGGGAGAGGAGTTCTACTTAGACTGAATTTAATATAAAATTTACCAACATGCTTGCATCGCACATAAGTTTTAAGTTGCACACCATATAGGTTAGTCGATCACATTTGTGACAAGTGTCCATCAGGGTTACTTGGCATTGAAATTTACATTGAACGAATTTGTGACTCCATAAAGCCTTGTCTCATATTTAAATCCTAATCTGAATGTAAATCTTGCTAAATTTAGCAGAAGTAGCTAGGCCACTCATCCTTGTCTCCCAAACAAGTTGGTTCCCAACTTGTTTTCCATCTACCTTCCCATAGGGACTACCCCCGCAAGGCTGTTGTTGGGAGACAACTAGAATGGAGTGGACGGCTATGAAGTGGCAGCCCGCCTAGCGGTTGTCGCGGTGCATGTACAATTCGGGCAACAACGAGAACTAAAATTCGACGGTGACTCAGATGGTATAATGCCTACTTAACATGCCAGAAGTTGAAATTTTGGCAAAAGAAGGATTTCTCATGCATAATTCGGCATGAAAAGTGGAGGTAGACATGAGCAAAAAGGTGAGATACATTTTACATTGCATGTCTCATATTTGATGTCGAATGCAAGATAAAGCTCTCCATCACCCATGCCTAATGATTTCAACAACAAAGTAGCACAACGTTGTCTTGAGCATCCATATAGGCCAAATCAAGCTAAAATGTGAAATTATAAAGGTGGAAAAGTCTCACATCAACGAGTCAAAGGTAGTCAAGGAAGACATTGTGATATATACGGTGAAATTTGTCTTCCTTAAGCCCATCGTTAGCCTTATTAAACTCAATGTTCCCTCTCCATGCAAATGTGGGCTCATCTGGGGAATCATCTCTGCACGGCCACACACTAGAGTAAGTGTGGCCAAAACTAGTTGTTATGTGGTCAAAAGCAAGTTGTTGGTCCATTTTTAACCACTATTCGGTAGATCAAATGCCTCTAAGGTCAACGGGGAGTTGGAAGTTGCATCTTAAAGTAGAATATTGGTTAAAGCGAGCAAATACGACCTCTCTTGTTGGGGAAATTCTATTGCGGGAATAAATAAAAAAATTATTGTAAAGGGTGACTTACTCTCCACCATGTGGGTGATAAGTTAAATAATAATATTTGGAGAGAAAGTCAAAATAGTTGTTATCTAACCGGATCGTCCTCCCATTAGAGGAAGTTGTTGAACTATGAGATCATTCATGCCATATTAATAAAATCATTTTTCCAAGTGCAAACTTTGTGTGGTTGAATTTTTCTATTCTTTCTCTTGTTGGTTTTATGTTATAATTGTGCTTCATGGAATAGATACTTCTATATCACTACAAGGCTTGTGGATTAATGAGAGACGATGAGTCATGTGGAAGGGGGAATCAAGGTGCTAGACCTCATCTCACCCTTGTTGATATCAAATGTTAATTAAACCCAAGTGTTGTTCAAACTTCAAACCCTTATATGGGATTCCTTCAATGAGGATTAAATTACATTAGATGCCCTCAGATTGGCCAAAGCTCGGAGACATCTCCACAAATAAAGTCCTTTCTAATAGGCTCCGAGTCTTGAACAACTATCCTACACTACATTGGGCTCTGATAGTCACTAGACTCCAATCCCATTCTCTAGTCCAAGGTGCGTAATTGACTTAGAGAGGTTTACATGATCACAATTTAGTATTTTGGAAGGTAAAGAAGGCCAAAGTAAACACGACTACGGCATACATTCTTTCAAATTTAGAAAATTCATTTTCTTTCTTGTTTTATAAAAACAAAAAACATAACAACAACAAAAATCCAGCTTGTGCTTGAATTTTTATTTTGCTAGCTAGTAGATCTTAGGGGTTTTACCATTTAGATTATATTTATTTTATACCCCACGATATTTTACCATGTTTAGTTCTACACTAATATTTTATATTTCACGGGGTATTATAAGTATTTCACGGATCTACACTTTATTATAGCAAAATCTATAGTAGATCTAGAAAAAATCCTCAACAAAGTGCACAAATTAAGATAATATCATGTGCCCTTTGTTTACTTCAGTTTAATATAACTAGCATATTATTAGTTTTTGGAGTAGAAGTATACATTTTCCAACCATTACAAGTTAAATTTGTTCACTCGAGAATTTTCTAAGTTTTGACCTTTGGGGGATTTGACCTTGCTTTAACAAATAGTTTTCAGATTGCTATAAACTCTAATTTTAGCACGGAAATTGGAGGGTTTTGAGCTATATTGTTTGTGATTAACTTGCTAACCAAACTTCCAACACACAATTCTATTTATCTTATGTGATGTCACACTTGTGGGTGGCCTCATTAGGCAAAATTAACTTGCTAGTTTTCTGTAGTTTTGACAATTTTGCAAGTCTTAAAGTACAAAACAACAAGGAATTTGTCTACTTATGAAGCTTTATATCCGAGGGAAAAACAATGATTTCATCTTGTAGTTGGTGAGAGTATTCACTACTCGTCCTCTTGTTAATGATAAGGCTAAATATTTAGAGGCTTGTGTGATATTTTTGCCCAACAAGTCAAGTTATTATTGCAGTAAATTTCATTAGCAGATTAGCAAAAATCAAATTACTAGCCCCTATCTTCATAGTAGACTTCAATGTTAGGCAATGGTCTACTAAATTTGGGTGAAGTTACTTGTGTGTTAAGAAGCCTTCATAGACTTTTAGTAGGAGTTGGGCTTAAAGAGTGGGAACTTGTGGCTAGGTGACGGTGGTACTTGTCTGTGTGGTACCACCTTAGTGCCTCGAGTAGCTTGCCACGACCATTCATTGATCAATAACAAGCCCTCGAGTTACAAGCACAACTTACCAAGAATAAGCCTCTCAAGAGGTCAAATGATCAATAGTACATATCGTTCGGCCTTATAAGACGCACGATGAGAAGTCCGCAGGTGCAGGGAACTGCAAGTGTCCTCATGGGTCTCCAAACATATTGAAGATGCTTGTAGATCATCACATAAGGCTCGGATGATGGTGCAAGTGCCACATCATCATACGGTATTGACTCATCTTCCAAGAATTGCATGGTGTAAATGTGGAAATTTTGATTTGGGCATGGTAAACTATAAGTGCATCTTTATCCTCTAATAGGTGACTCTCTAGCAATCTATGAACATCTCTATCGATCCATGGAATGATGTCTATTGTTGTGGAGGCCGTGGCTCTCTACACACACTACATGTGCCAATGTAGCTCTCTGTAGAGGTTAAGACCCGTGCTCTGGGGAGACCAAACCCAAAGGGAGACCATACGCAATCATAAGATCCAATGTGTCCCCTTGCCCTCCAATACAACAAGTCATTTAAAGAAATCGAGTTAAGAGCTTACAAACCATGGACAACGAGGTGAGCACTTCATAATGGCATGCCCTTTCTGCAATGGGCTTTGGTATGTGCTAATGTCTCCAAGCTCAAGGGGTTAACCAAGTACCCTATTAGGTGGTTTCTACCTTTAAAGGGGATGATATGTCAAGGTACATCCTTCAAATGGTGGTGGCATGTGATAAAGTGATGAACGGAATATGGGATGAAAAGTGGCAATCCTGGACCACATGTCGAGGCACTGAGGTTAGCTAATGAAGGGAAGCCTGGAGTTAGGTATATAATGTATAGGAAAGACAATCGTGGTACATGAGTTATTAGGCCTTGATTTTCCACCCTTCTTCATATGCCTTATGATTTTTATGATTTTTTTCTTTGATTAATTGCTCGGGGGCTCAAGGAATGAGAGTATGATGTATAAAGTATAACAATGGATACCCCCTTTAAGGTGGGGCGGTCCATTGCCCACGAGGGTTGGGACAATCATGGATGGCTTGAATGATATAGGAGAGGCTCATCTAGGGCCTATAGGAACCGGGTGATGGCCATGTAGATGGGGTAGAGCTCATGCATTGGCTTTTGCCCACGTGCTAAATGTTTTTGTCCGGCCATATTTTGCCTTTTGTGGTACACATTTCCTGTTGAATGTGGCAATTAATACTTTTACTTTTTCTTTTAAAATTTGCATCAACATCTAGGGCATCGTTTTGGGGCCCGAACCGAGGTGTGGGCAAGGGGAAGGGAGTCGACCCTATGTGGACCCGGTGGGGAAATGTGGACCTAGGCGGGAAAAATAATGAATGGAAGGTGGTAATGTATGTAGATGACGGAGTGGGACCACGCAACCAAAGTACGGGTTTCCCATGTAGTACCACCCTAAAACAAGGTCGGTAAGAGATCCACAGGAACTAGGGATCCTAGGATAACATCCAAAATAGGTCAAGGGAACAAGAGCACGAGACCTAGCCCACTCTTTCCACCAAATCCCCATTAATCCATGCCCGAGAAGTTTCCATGATAAGTAAACTACAATACTCAAATACCAAATGACAAGGCATACCATTAGGTTTGGAAGGCCTACCTTCAAACATATGATCATGACGAGATGGGAGGGACCACATGGTTGGCACCAATTGGCGGAGAAATAGCACAACGAGCTGGTTGGTGGCTACGAGGGGTTGCTAGATGGGTGTGACATCGCTCTTGGAGAAAAAATTTCTCCTAGAGATATCACCCACAAAATGGTGGGTAACATACGCTCCAATTAGGACGTGATCTCTTGAAAAGTGGCGAAGCTACTCGAACGGGGAGGTCACGAGAACACCATCACTCTTGGTTCTAGTAGACTTGTTATACGCACATATCAAAGACTAAACCCACGGGACAACGTGTTTGTACAATGTCTTATGATCATCCATGCTTAATGTTAGGCCGAAAATCAACAAATAATAAAACATGCAATTTTAATCTAAATGCAACTAATCTATCATGAGAAACATCATATGACATAGTTCTAATGCGAAAATCATCATACGATGCATCCTACCATAACATGCATGTGGTACCATGTCAAAGTGCTAAGTGTAATCATAGATCCAATGCAACCGGCATGTTAAATTGATCAATAGAGAGACATGTGATTTATGATTATTTATGCAATAGATCCAAAAATACAAATAGGAGGAATAGTATAAGGGATTGCGAGGGTGGGAGGTGAGAAAGTAAGAGACCCATATGCCATGGAAAAGAATCTCGGAAGAAAGGAAATACTAATTGGATATTTGAATTTTCTCCTCTAACCAAAAGATGGAAATGTCAGTGACCAAGTACACTTAAATCTTTGATGAAGAGCTATCTCGAGCCTATCATCCTTAGGGTAAGGAGTGCATGAATCAGACACATTTTAGGATGATAATATCTTGGTCATTGGGAAAACAAGGCGGAATCCTCATCATATTTGGATAAAAACCATGATTCTTGTTTTTATGAGAGGGGGACCATTTCTTATTCAAAACTAGGGGAATGAACCTTATCACAAACATAACAAGGGTAGGAATGCTCAAACATGAAGAAAAAGCCTTTGTCGGTGGTATGGCTAAAGGAAGCATTTTCCTCAATCTCTTTTACATTAGAATCATCAATTACCCATAACTTTGGAAGACTCTTCTTTGATTGGATCATCTTGGAACATAAATAAGAGAACCTTACAATCATTAGGATGGGCTTCATAAGGACCAACATTGTCTTTCGGAAAGGGTGGGAGCTTTCTTCTGCCAGGCTCATTCTATGGGTTTGGGAGAGCATGGGGTCTTCATATTTGCAATCATACCCAATTTCCAAATCAACAACCCCAAAATCACTCATAGATTCTTCATTCATTTGATGATCATTATTTCCCTTAGAATCATCTCCAGGCTCTTCATTATATATTTGATGTTGGCTAGTGCAATTCTTCTTCTTTTTTGTTAGGTAGGGAGGACTTTTCTTCCTACATTTCTTTCTCGAAGAATGCTTTCTAAGGTCTTTACCCTGATTTTGACGGTATGCTTCGAGAGAAAGGTCATCATTGAGACTCTTGTTACATTCACATTTCATGTTATGGAATCTTTCCGATTCCTCACAATAGTGGGAGAAAATATCTTGGGAGTTATATGCGGCCATCAGGCACTTGCCAAGACTCTTCATATCCCATCATCCATTCTTGCAACACGAGGGTTCTCGGGATCCGGATCTTCTTCATCACCCTTGGAGGACATACCTTTTTGATTCTGAATTTCTTTTTCGGCACACTCCTCAAGGTTATTTCCAAACTCTTCATTTTCCTTACTAAGAGCGTATGAGATCTCCCTTCTTCTTTATTTACCTTATCGAAGGGCTCCTCAAGGCTCAAACGAATTTGGATTTCCTTTCTCTCTTGATTAAGATTACTTTGATTGGTCCATTTCTTTACGAAGACATCCTCGAATTGATCGAAATCTTCAATACTTCTTGGAGGAGGTTGACAAACCGGTCCCAACCTCACCCTCAAGTGACGATGCGAAGAGCATCATGAAGATATCATCGTCATCTTCATTAGGCATCCATAAGGTACATTACCATATAAAGCCAATCATATATTTCTTGGCATCGACACGATTTCAATCAAATTTGGGCAACCATTCACAATGCTTAGCAATTAATAGGTGTGGAGGAATGAAGGAGGCCCTTAAGTTCGGTGCCTTAAATTAATTTGGGTGTTCTGTGTATCTTTAACCACCTTTAGTTTGAGCTTCTCGTGTGCCAATGAACGGTCAGCAAAGTGGATAAAGAGGATACTTTTAGGCTTGCATGATTTTCAAGCCGACCCTAAGTGTGGTCCCAATAGATATGAGGAAGTAGTGAATCGAACATCTTCATAAACCGCGCGAAATATATGCCATGACTGGCCACATGGTAAGTTTGTTGAAGATGGGTCATCATCAAAACTAGGCAAGGTTTCCCCCATGATCACAATTAATACCATTTGGGTATCCATTTAATATCCAATGTTGGGTGTCTTGTTGTCCAATACCACATGGTTTTGAATATTCTATGGGGATCATATGTGGAGTCGCCGAGGTGATTGAAATTTCCTTCACAATTGATTGCTTCACCCTACGAAGCATTGACCTTAAAGTTTAATGAGGAACTAGGACTTCGTTCCTCCAATGGAGTCATCAATAAGGAATGTATAAATATGTCGTACGAGAGACAAAACACACATCCCTAGAGCAACGGTGCAAGAAATGTCTTGCTCAAACTAGCGAGGGGTCCTAAGGGGATCCTTGAAGGGCTACCACTAGGTGGGGGCAACAATAGAACCCAATAGCCTTGCCACCTCGGTTAAGGCTCACTGCTCACTACCAGGACATATACCAATGGGAAGAGACCCTTTGTTATAACAAGGATCCCCGAAATTGAATGGATCAATGATAGGATGAGAGGTGATCCTAAACGCCTATTCACAAAGAGAGGCTCGGATATATGGTTGGCTTGCTTAGAAAGCAAGATGAGAGCTCTCTAGGAACGGCTTGGGGGAATTCTAAGAGAGATAAGGTTTGAGTATATGACTTGTCGAAGAGGATTCTGCTTAGCTCCTAAAATTCTTGTGGAAACTTGGCTTCCAAGCGGCCTTTGTGGTAGCCCCGATAAGTTGTGGGACCACGAGGGACCAAGTGGACCCAGTTTAGGTAAAGGAATGGGGTTGAGCAACCAATCATGTGCTTGACCTAATCGGGGAGGAGAAGGGGATGAAGGAAGGAATTTTCAATGAAAGATAATATAATGATCCCAGTGGAGTTTCCGGCCAAGTGGAAACCTAGAACGGAGAGCAGTCCTTAGAGCTAGGGCTTGCAATATCTTGAGATCCCACTTTAAGATGCGCGAAATTTGGAGGGCTAGAGAAAACTCCCGGCCATGAGTTGTGGACCAAAAATCGAAGTATTTGGATTGCTAGATTGTGAGATAAGTGATACCCTGAGGCCTAATGGGCTAGGCCTAGAAAAGAAGAGGTGGGAAAAGAAAATTAGGTTTAGAGTGATCACCTTATGGTGGAGACAGTGCCTAATCCCTTTGGAGATTTTGGATTCAAGGTAATTATGACTATGGACATTGGATTTTCTATGTCAAGGATGCCTCAAAAACAACTTCGCATAGCATTGAAATTGTGACAAAAACAACTTCAAAGACTTTATACTTCGTTTTTGCAAAATGGATGTGAAACATCAGATGAATTTCAACGATGAAACATCTCTAGGAACATCAGATTCACAATACATGGCCCATACATGAAGCATCATATCTAGAAACCGAATTTCCACAACTTCGCATAAATGGTTGCGATAAAATAATTAGCCCTGAATGCAGTAAATCCAAGCAATAATATATGTGACAAAAATAGAAGAAAATAGCATTAAATTGCACTTTCCATGTATTAAGAGTATATCCAACCATCAAACTTTGTCAATCAAGAAGCTCCAAGACAAGAGAAAATTATCCAAACATCAAAATTCATTCCATGCTCCAAAATTTAGGCTCCTCAAGATGGATAGCAAAATTCTCTTAAGAGATACAAGTCCAAACCAAATGATGATGATAAAATTAATTCAGCACTTGCATTTATACACTTCTAATGAGTTCAATTTAGCTAATTAACCTTGTTGGCAGCACGAATATTGACATCGTGACAACATCTCGGATCGAAGGTTGTCACCACAGTCCCAATCTCTCTGTTTAAGTTGTCTCCACATGGCAGGACTAAGGGGGGTAGACCCTATGGAAATGGAATTAAGGAGAACTAGTTGGGAACCAATAAGTTTGGGAGACACAATTAACGACCAAATACTTTCATAATAGGTCTAGCAAGATTAAAGGATTCGATTAGATTTGAATGATTGGTACTAGTGCCTTGTAGGTCAACTATCTTGCTAAGGAAATTAGAACTAAGTACTTGATGGCTTCTTTGCTTGGATGAATGACTATCCTATATGTAATACAAATCCTAAGACTAATGTGAAGTGCGGGAATCTTGGTTAATTTTAATTAAATGCCTACTCTAAAGTTAGACCCTTCAATCCTTTCTATATTGAGCGATTTTTGTAATAAGTGGCAGAGGAAGAGAAGTTAAGGTGGAAACACCTTGCGTTGTGATTAACGATATCTCTCTGAAAATCTAACATACCCGGTGCCTGCGGCGAAAAGAATGGCTGCGATGTTGCCAGGTCACCGTTTTAAGTACTACTAAAACCAGGCTTTTCAAGCAAGATGGATGGCTACTGTCTTTCCATAAAATGGCTGCTTGGGAAGTGAATTTTAAATATGCAAGGCTAACTTAATATGCAAATGCATGAGATTTTTAGTGAAATGTGAAGTTAAAAAGCCAAAGCACTTAGATTACAAATTATGCGATTTAACCACTAAGTACTTAAGTGAAAATGTCGATTATGAAGATGCCAAAAATTACTGATGAAAGATATACAATTATCCATGAGACCATAATAGAGTGCACAAAAAATATCGATCGCGATTACTTGAAAGTTTCCCAAACTTAAATATTCAATAAAGATCAATAATTCAAATAAATAGAACAAGAGGTTAATCAAACAATAGGTGATTTTAATCGATAGCATTTAAAAATCTCATGCCAATGATCATCAAACTCGAGTGAAGCATATAGAGAAGTATTTAGCACTTAAATTTCAATAATTAATCATCAAGAAATACCATGAAATTTCGATGCTAAATAAACACTTTGTCTAGTAATTAATGGATTAAATGATCTTCTAAAATAATGCAAATCAATAAAAATTCTTATTTTTCTCTTATAGTCAAACTTGAGATGTTAAAAATTAAATCATGGCAACTTCTAAGAATTCTTCCACAATTAAATATTTTCCTTAAGGCTTATCACTTTTATTAATGGCCCCAAAACCTAAGATTGAAAGATCTAACTTCAAAAATAAATGGCCTTTTAAATTTTTATATACAAAGAATAAAAAAATTTATTAATGTTAAAAGTTTAATGATTTTTTTTTTTGAATTTCTTAAATTTTTAAAAGTTAGTAAAAATTGTGTTTTTATTTTTTACAAAAAGGTAAAAGTTTAGTTAAAATTTTGATTTTGAAACTTAAAAAAATTGGGAGTTGAATGGAATTTTTTTATTAGCACTTAGCCCCCAAAAAATTAAATCCTAAACCCCAAAATTGAAATGTAAATCTTTATTTTTGTTATGTGGTTTGCTATGTAATGGGTTTTAGGTTTTATATTGAGAAGGAGACGTGTGGGAGGATGAAGCAGGAGGAGGAGCTATCGACGGCAAGGAGGGAGAGAAAACGGTCTGGATCGAGGGGCGACCCCGAGGAGAGGGCTCGAAGGTGGAGAAAGGAGGCGGAGAGGAGCAATGCGGAGGCCGGCATGGATGGAGGCGGTGAGCGGCGGGGAATAGCACATAAGATACACACGGCCGAGGAGATTGAAAATGCCAGGGGCTAACGAGGAATGAGGGTTTAATGATGGACGGAGAGAAGGTCGAGGGCAAGAGCGGGAGGAAGCTTCGGAAGATGGAAACTATTTGGAGAGGCGAGCGGCAAATGGGTGAAGAAAGGCGAGCGGGGAGAAAGATGGACGTCGATGAAGGAAGTGGAGGAAAACGCGGGAATGACAAAGGACGAGTGTTTTGGAGGGCTTACGTAGAGGAAAAATTCGAGGACAAGGGAACGGATGCAAAGAAGAGGAGTTTGAAAAAGAATGTTCTAGGTTCGAGAGCGGCCAACAAAAGAAAAACGCAGTACAACTAGTGCACTAAAAAAAAAAATAGAACTTTTCCTTGCCCCGGAAATTTTGTTTAAAATAAAAACTCAAATTTGAAAATTTTGATTTGAATATCCCAAAAATTTTGATCTTGAGATCGAGATCTTACCCTCTAAGGCCTAAATACATCTCCAAAATCTAAAAACAATTCTACGAAAACCCTCAAATATCCCACACGCAAACCGAAACAAGAAAACTTGAGATACCCAATACATATACAATATCGAAAAATAAAACTAGGTTCTAAGTTAGAAAAAATCCAAATCTTTTCAAAATATCTACAAATCTATGCACAAGAGTTGCGGATACGTACGAGATCAGCGATGTGAGTCCAACTCCACTCCCCGGATAGAAAGTCTAAGAGCTCTTATTGGCAGTCTATAGATTTTTCCATGAAATATTTGAAGGATTTTTTTTTATTTTAAGAAGGTACTAGCCCAAAACTTCCTGCATTTATTTTTAAAAAAAAAAAAAACCTTTGAAGTAAATCTTGGAATTATCATAGAGTAGGCTCTTCGAGAGAAAATATATTTGAGGAAGTCAGGCCACAATTCCAGCAGGACTATCCCCAAATGCTCAATGGAAACCTTAAAGATCATGCCAAACACTAGATCTAACCGTCAAACCAAGTAAGAAATAGAATAACAATGCAATTAGGAAAATAGAGATTCTGCTACTTGAGCAAAATTAAAAATGTTACCACGGATCCAACAAGCTGAATAAGATACATGTACTCAAATTATTCTAGAAGAGCAATTGATTTGCGATTTTCAAATAATATTTGCGAAATAAGAACAATGTTATCATCAATTCATGAAGAGGAACACCATTGCAAGTTGAAACCCCAAAGACTTTGCATTTATTCCGAAATATACAAGAGAGCTTGAGAGATTAGTACACGATCAAAACATCGGATGAAAAAATAGTGACACCGACCTCTAATATATAGATAAATTTTCAACGGCTAGTTCGCTTGATCCCACAAGTCAAAGTAATCTTGGCTTGAAGTCGAAAAGATACGATTATCTTTTAATCTCGTTTGTCGAAATTATTTATTTTTTGAGGTATTTCGAATTTTGAATTTAATTCCTTTTTAATTAACTCAAAAATAATAATTTTGGGTTAATTACCTTAAAAAATTTGACTTTGACTTAACTACCAAGGCCCAAGGGATCCAAAATTTCTCAAAATTTTCAATATTCCCTTGACGAACCATTAAAAATTTATTTTTTAGGGATCCACGAATTTTTGCCTTTGAAGAATTTAAATTTACCTAGGATATAAAATTAATTAAATTTCTAGCTTAAGATTTTTAATTTAATTTAGCTAGAAATTTAATTAATTATTTGATAGGGGATTAATTATTTTTCAACCCTCTTTACATAAGATTAATACATTAAATGCATGAGGGGGAGCATCCCAGGTTAAGTAATAGACCCTCAATAATCTACCCAATTTTGTGACTCAAAATATGATCTAGTAGACCACGTAATTTGTAATAAAATAATCTAGCCAATTGTGTAGGATCATTTTCAGAAATTGCCTTTACAAAGACTCGAATATAAGAAACACTAGGACTCACTTAATATCTTGACGACAAAATACACCCTAGCTTTGGGGTGAAGGCCCGGAGAGGAAAAACTTTGCTAATCATTTTGTTAATACAGGGAACACGAGGCAAATCGGTGAGACGAAAAACCTCCTAAGATAGAAATCGTCACCAATATACTAGGCTTACCTAAGTTGTTACATACATGGTAGGGTCTTACCAGATCATTTTACATTACTCACATCCCTGAGAATGGAGGTTTACATCTTTTACGGATTGTCGGCCGATGATGAAATGCGAATGGCACGAACACTTGAACATGATGAATCCCTTTTGCGGAAAAAGAGAATTAATATTCTTTATGGGGTCATTCACACGGAGTGGTCAACAAGGCCTACATAAGCCCTAGATAAAATAATGTGCAAAATAACTAATTTTTGGTGACAAAGCCCAACAAACTAGCTCATAAACAAAAGAATAAGTTGCTCGAGAGAATTCGAATGATCAGCCATTACCATGTCAGTTGGAGCCTTATAAGAGCTGATGAAGTCCATAGGTTCATGATATGAAATAGGACTCCCAAAAATAGTGGACAAGGGTTTGGCCCCCTGTTCTCCAAATAGTATACCCGGTCGCTCTCCTTTGGGTGTGGGGGCACACAAGTATCCTCATGGGTCTCCACACATATCGAAGATGCTTGTCGATCACTCCATGAGGATCGGAGTGATTGTGTAAGTGATGCTACATCATCATACAAGTCTTGGGTCATACGCAAGTGCATGGTGTGGTGTGGGGTCGGTTGGGCATCTTGAACTAGGTGCATCTTCCTCATCTAATAGGTAAGATG
Source organism: Pinus albicaulis (assembly GCA_034641835.2). Classification (NCBI taxonomy): domain Eukaryota; kingdom Viridiplantae; phylum Streptophyta; class Pinopsida; order Pinales; family Pinaceae; genus Pinus; species Pinus albicaulis. The sequence continues at coordinate 1,137,679,410 of CM076584.1, forward strand.
TGAGCAATCTTTGAACGTCTCTAGGGATCACGGAATGTGCATACTAATGTGGAGGCCATAGCCACTCTACACACACCCTACGTGTGTCGGTAACCCAGCCCTACGGAGGGTTGGGACCGTATAGGGAAACCAAACCCAAAATGGAGACCATGTTCAATCCTTGCATAAGATCAAATGCGTACATATGTTCAATATAACAGATACATTTTAAAGAAATCGAGTTAAAGAACTACAAACAATGGACAACAAGTGGGCACTTGTGCAATGGCATGCCCTTCCATAGTGAGCTTTGGCATGTGCTAATGTCTCCAAGCTCCAAGGGGGATTAACCAAGAACCTTATTATATGGTTTCTGCCTTTAAAGGGATAGAAATATAAATTGCATCCTTCGAATGGTGGTGGCATGTGATAAAGTGGTGAACGAATAGGGGATGAAAAGTGGCAATCACGGACCACATGTCGGGGCACAGGTTAGCTAATGAAGGGAAGCCCACCTTGGGTATATAATGTATAGGAGGGAGCAACCATGGTACATGGTCCCTCTCGGCCTTGATTTTTACCCTTCTTCATGTGTCTTTTGCCTTTTTATGATTTTTTCTTTATTCTGATACCTACTGGGCTCAGGGGCCAAAGGCATGGTGTGTATAAAGTATAATGAATTTTGTTTAGGTGAGACGGGGTTTCATTGCCACCGAAGGTTAGGTTTCAATCCCATGGGTTCCTAAGCCAATCCTCAGAGGCTGTCTGGGCTACTCAGAACAGGGAGTGATGGCCATGTAGATGGGGTAGAGCTCATGCATTGGCTTTTGCCCACGTGTTAAATGTGTTTGTCTGACCATCTTTTACATTTTGTGGTACATTTCCCTATTGAATGTGGTGGTATGCTTTTACTTTTTCTTTTCGGCTACATCAGCTTCTTAGGGCATTGTTTCGAGGCCCCACGAGGTGTGTGGGCAAGGGGAAGGGGAAGGCAACCCTATGTGGAACCCGGTGGGGAAAAGTGGACCCAGCGAAAAATGATGAATGGGGTTATAATGAATGGAAGGGGGAGTATGTATGTAGATGAGGGGAGCGGAACCACGCAGCCAAAGTGATTTCCCATGTAGTGCCACCTTAAAACCCAAGGTCGGTAAAAGAGATCCTTGGACTGGGATCCTAAGGTAACATCCAAAGAGATCTAGGCGACGAGACCACAGAGACCTAGCCCACTCTTTCAGCCAATCCCCATTAATCCATGCCAGAAGTTTCCATGATGATAGCTTCTGTGTCCTCGTTACCAAATAAATAAGAGCATATCTTTGGGTTTGAAAGGCTCACCTTGAACGTACGATCATGACATATGGATGAGGGACCACATGGTTGGCTCGGTGGCGAGAGAAATGGCACAACAATCTGGTTGGTGGGCGCAAGGGGTTGTTGGTTGCCAGCCGAGGACCATCTTGGGGAAAACATTTCTCCTAAGGATACCACCGGCAAGGCGAAGGTAGGTAACAATGCTCTGAAATACGCCAGAATTTTCTACAAAATTAATTGGAGGCTTCTCTCACAAAAATCTACCAAACCCCGAGAAAAAATATTAGGCTAATTCGAGTTGACCACAGAAAGCCCCAAAAAGTATGGATACCCGCAAAATGTTGTTGTTGCGGCCGTTGGAAAAGAATTGGAATTTAACCCCTCGGGAAATTACCAAGAAAATTATGAAAAATTTAACCCAAAACCCCTCACACCAAACCCAAGAAAACCGAGAAATGGTTTATGACAACCAGTCAAAATCGAACCCACAATGTGTTGCAAATTGTCGACTAACTAGCAATAGGCCCTACAATAAGGCCACACAACTTCCAAACCTAAATACGCCGCGAAATTTTATAAAATTAGCTATGACTCCTCACACTCAAACCAACAAAAACCCGAAATCGTTTGGGCTAATTCAGGTGATCGGGAATTCCCAAAATAGAGCGAATTTCCATCTACACGGTTGCGCCCAATTAGAGAAACGTGAGAAATGATAAAACTCTCACAATTGCTAAGGGTGTGCACGAATATCCTGCGGAAAATAGCTATCACTCCCAATTAAAAACTCCCCGACAAATACCAACAATAAAACTGTAAAACTTTGTTCTCCAACCTTTGCGCGGGCTCTATAAGAGAAAATCCGGCCCGGCCAAAGATACTGAGAACAACTATGAAAAATGATGCCAAACTCTCTAACAAGTAGAAAATCTCATGCAAATACCTAGAGCCTGTAATAGAAAGATGTTGCTCCAAATAACTTTCTAGGTTAAGTATACCTACGCCTAAAAATAGCAAATTTCTATGTGAATTTTTTGCAATAAACTATAATAGAAGTCTAGAAATAGACTCCACAGTCTGCCTAGAGACACTTCAGAAGTTCTTCGAAGATAGAGGTGCTAAGAAGCATTGGTTGTCTTGGTTGAGCATTTCAGAGAACTCCAAGTTTAAGATGTCAAATAGAAGTGATATGATAGAATGATTTGCAATTGAGTTCCTCCTCCTTTTATAATTCTTCATGAGCCTCCCTCAACTAGATCCTCCTTTTCCTTGTTATTTTAGTAGTGGGGGCTATTTTCCACTTTTTGCCACCATTTGAATAAAATAATAATTTGCCGCCATTCCAATAAAATAATAATTTTCTTCCATTCTCTAACAAAATATTAACATGCCATTCTCATGAGAATAATAATTTACCTCCATTTCTATTAAATATTATTGTCACATTCTCCAGTAAAATAATAATTTCCACTTTTCTCCCACAAAATAATATTTTCTCCTTTTTATTTAATATCTCCAAAATTGGCAAAACTCATATGCGAATTTTGTACTCACAAGTGGGGACACTGACAATCCTCTCCACCAAAAATTGTTTGTCCTCAGCTTGATATCCCGAACAATTGCCTCCTACTATATATTTTGCCCAAATGGTCACTGCAAACAATACCAAGGTCTGAAATATACCAACGAGTCATCCATGTCTCATGCACTATCTTATCATAAAGGAGTCTTTTTGATACAGGGATCCCAAACCATCTGATCCAATGTGAAACACCCCTTGCTCCACCCATTGTCCAACCATGTATAAGCCCCGAAGCCCTTTGCATACTATCCATGAGTAGATCATCACGGTAATATAATCCTAAGCAACTCATCCTTGAAGTTACCCCTCTTCGAAGTAGTCAATCTCATGTACTTGAAAGAGTAGGCTCCTAAAGATAAAATATAACCCCTGTGGAGATGAATTCTCCCCCGCATGAGCTCTAGCTAATATCCTCTTGTTGATCATCTCGCCATGTTGGTGAAGTACCCCATGCCAACATGAAACCACTAAAACTCAATGGAATATGAATGATCTCCCCCGTGGGAACACGTCCGCAGACGTAGCCCAAGCCCATCGAAATCCTATGATGCTCTGGATCCCCGCCACCAATCTCGAAAAGGGTGGCACCATGCTTGACGTTGAGCACTCGGCCTTGACGGACTTCCCATCATGCGCGGACTATATCCTCTCTCCTGGAACACGATGGAAAAAAACCGCAGCAGAAGGCCAAACTCATCCTGTACACAACGTCTCCATGGTGTCGAAGTGTCTGCCTTCTTGTCAATCTCGATACGTAACAAGAAAGCGGCTTTGCCATGTGGCCAAGGCCTCGGTGCACCCTATATGTCAAGCCAAGAGTGAGTTAGGTCACTCTCTTGCTGATCCCACTGAAGTCACAAAATAGAGTGACCAATCATCCAACCAAATCCCAGATCCCATAGCCATATCGGTTGTGGCATAGTCGTGACAACTATTGGCACCCGAAGCTTGTACCATGTCTCGGGTACTGCATGCAATCAATATATGTACTCCATACATCCTAAATCAATCTAGTGCTTGCAAGACTACCCTACCCACTGCCATACCACCTTTGTGAGATACGGTATCTTGTCCCCTAAAAGGTATTTAGAAATGGCTTAAATTATGCGGCTACGGTCAAATTCCCTTTGAACGAGCTCACATGATGGAGGTAATGATTACATTGAATTCCTCTTTTCGAGAGGACCAAAATTGACCTAAGATCACCTCATTTAGAATGACGAGAAGTTGGTTTTGAATTTATGAACCACTAATGTAAATTGGACTGGGTTGTCCTATATTGGATCGAGTTGGCCCTAAAGCAAAGTACCCATTTGGAAGGCTATAAATACAAATGCCACTCTACCTCATTTGGACACAATGATGAAACAATCTTCCTCTTGATTTTTGGCTCTTACAGGGTTTAAGGTTCGTACGCGGAGGTTGGGGTTCGCGCTAAGGTGAAATTGCGGGTCCAGGCTCGCATCTCTAATTTGGGGTTTTGGGCCCCATCTGGGCACAAAGGCGGAAGATTTCGGCCCTAGTCGCACACACATAGGCTCATGAGTGCGGCGGAAACTCACTATGCATGCGACCGATTAGGGTTTTACCGTCAATTTTGACCCCGGTCACGCTTACCGGAGCTTAAGGGAGAGATTGGGGACCCTATAGTGCACGGATGACTCCTACTCCATGCGGCCAGGGACAAAGATGAAGTTTTAGTATTCCAAAGATTTCAATCGGTATTGCGGGGTTTGGCGGTTGACTTCAATCAGTGTGATTCGGTGAGACTTGAATGAGATTTCTAAGTATAGACATTGTTGGGTTCATTTCATGGATGTTCTAGTTGTTTTGTTGGTCGGTTGCATAGATGAAGATATGGATCATTGTAATCTCTTTTGTTGAATCATTTGATGACAACCTAAGAAGAAGAATTTCGAGGTTTTCCCCATAGTGGGTTTTGCCACAGTCTCAGAGCCAGTCCTAGTGGCTTTATGTATGCATGCTTTTCTTCTATTGTTCCTTTATGTTTCGTTGCATTGATGATGATGATATTGATTTCTTTCATAGTTGCATATGCTAATGAATAATGATGTAAATCTGAATAATGTTGCATTTGTTTTGGGGTGAACTTAATGTGTGAATATGAAAGAAATACATTCATCAAAGAAAAGAACAATATAGCCACTAGCGAAAATTAACAGCGCACCGGAGTCTAGACATTCGCACAACGAGATGGGTCCACCAACCATGCTGCATATACGAGACATCTCGAAATGTCTCACCCAACGAGAGTCATGCATCTCCCACAATGTGGACTCAAGAGTGGAGCATGTGCTACCCACATACGGCGAGATCGGACCATCCCCAAGCCTACTTTTGCCAACTCGCACCACGACCATATGCCATGCCGGAAAGCCTCTCTCTTGATGCACCGTGTACGCATCCCATTGTCTCGAACAGACCTCCTGGATCCTATTGCTCGTGATGAAAGCATTAGAATGATAGCCAAGTCCCATATCGAGTGTGCAATGTTGGAGAGTGATAAATGGGCTCCACAGTCAACCTTGTGATCAACTTGCTCTCCAAATTTGGATGTGCCAAACCCAATGGTGTGCCTAACATCCCCGTCAAAAAGATCTCTTTAGTGGCAACACTCCAACAATCTAGTGTGCATCATCATGCTGTTGTATAAATATGCACCCTGCCACTCCACTCTACATAGCACTAAACTCCACAATACAACTCTTGTGCACCATGGATGCAAACGACAAACTATCGTACCACCACATCATAGTATGGCATCCCATGTGTGTGCATCTGTGCTCCTTCTAGTGAGCCCTCCCGTGCAGAGCATATCTCCTCATACGCTGCAATGGATACAAACGGTTATCTCCCCACACGCTAACGAATTGACATTAACGCTTGCTATCTCAATAGCTCTATGTCAAATATACCGGTAAAAGAGCATTGTCTCCATGCAATGCCCTATCTATTGGCTTTGTCGATACCACCTCCTCCTACCCGGCTCTGCCCGAGTACGAGAATCACCCTAGGCCCGCGCACAATCAATATGCCAAGACGCTCATAGAAATCACATGCTCCCTTGTCAAACTATCCTACATCACTGTTGATTGAGATATGAAAGTGTGTTGGTGCCTCATTCATCAAATACATTGCCTTGCTAATACCACCACTAACCAAACCCATGTTGTGGCGGGGAATCCCACCTATATCCCAACAACGGTTACGGCCCCTGGATCCCTCTGGCCAACCCATGGCCCCTGGCTGGATATGCTCTAGCCAAGGATATATCAGGGCACCCTGTGACTCCACCTAGATACCAACTCAACATCTCCGCATCCAACCACATGAGGAATCGAATGCATAGACACCCATACACGGAGACAACTCTGCCTACAGACGTGCTTGCCTTGCGCAGCTCATATGCCGCATCATCTCACAATCCTGGTCAACACATGAGATCTCTCTATGTGCAACCTACTGCCTCTCTCTCTCCAATGTGCAAGAGAGCAGCTTTTCTAACAATGTTATCGACCCCACCTATGTATTCACGAAGGGTTGCTCAGACGCTCCAATGTGTACCTCCTCTAAGCTGTACCATTAGGGAATCCAACCATTCCCCAACGCGAGTCGGCTTGGTCGTTGTCTGTTTGAAATCGCGCCTCATGCCATCCGGCTTCTCGTTTTGTTGCGGAGCGGTCTCTCGAGCTGTCGTGGCCCTCTTTTTCAATGCTAGAAGGTGAGCACAGAGCGTGGCTGACATGGGGTAACCCTCTGTAAACTAGGTCACGGCCCTAAGGTACTATTAGTTTTTGTAGCATCGGATGTGTTCTAGCCTCAAGATTTGGCGGAGGGAAGGCTAAAGTGCATGCCTTCTCCAAAACCAATCATTTACGGGAAATTCCACCTACAAGACGACTTAATTGGGATAATTAATCGGTTTTTAATATTTCCTAAGTCTAAACTTAGGAAATATGATTAATTAAAGGTATTAATTAAGTCGGTGCAAATCTTCTAAAAAAGGACATGGATTGAGTTCTAGTTAATCTTAGCCGCCAATTGAGTTTTAATAGTGGTCGTTGATGCCTCTACGGAAGATTATAAGAAGAAACTTGATGGAGCTTGGAGAACACACTTGCGAGAGATCGAATTCACTAGCGAGATAGATTTCTGAGTAGCGGCGAGTTGCCGGAGAGAAGGCAGTGAGCTCAAAGCGGTGAGAGGGGCAAGGATAGTAAGGAAGGAGGAAGATTTTCTAGATTTGGTGACTACATTGCGAGAGAGGCGGTGAGTGCGAAATGAAGGCGACACAAAGCACGGCAGAAGCGACATAGTGCTTGAGAGGAGAATGTTTGTGTTTTGCTAGGGAGAAGGCGTGATTCGGTGCCGGAAGTCGGAGAGAGAGTCGGAGGCCAAGAGGATCCATCTTCCGGACAATAGTTGATCGGTTAGCGAGAGAAAGCAATACCTAGTTGTCGGAACACAATGCTGCATAGGCTAACTTGATGATTGTGCGGAAGCGGCTCATCTTGGTCAAGGTCGGTGTCGGATCGCCGGTGGGAGTGAGATTTTCTCACTAGACTCATTTGTCGGTTATTTCTGCAGCAGGTTTGTAGATTTAAGAAACCATAGATTTGTGCTCGGTTACACTGCGCATAATAAACAAACCTCGGTTATTTGCATTGGTTTTCCCGAGGTTGGATTTTCCGGGGGACTTAGTCCAAAAATAACGGTGTTATTTGTGTGTGTGCATCTATCTTTCAGGTGTTATTTTCTTTCGCGGTATTTTTATTTGTAGGGTTGCGATTATTAGTTTTGATATTTACCATAGGGCACGATTAAATAATTTGTTCGAGTTTATTTAACAAATAGAAGAAACTTAATCGGGTGCTGCGATGGGATTCCAATTTGTGGAATTTTCACATGGTATTAGAGCGCAGATAGAAGCGAGGGGAGAGCTCGAAGCACGGCGTGAGCGACTCTCGAAACAGGAGGTTATGGAATCCGTGGCCGGAGGGAAAATTTTTGAGGAAAAATTATTTCTGCAGGTACGACAAAGAATAAATTTTCAAATCGAAGATTCTCGGGCGGAGAGGGAAGCGACAATGTTTCCTTGCGGTAGATCTTCGGGCGGGACACGGTTATTTTGCGGCGATCGCCCGGTGCGAGAATAGAGTCGGGAGGAAGGAAAAGCACACGCGGGGAATTCTTTCCTCGGCGAATTTTCTACCCTACAAATTATATTTCTCACTTTAACGGACGACGATATTTGTGAGCGATTTTCATGCTTCGGCAAGGAGTGTGTAGAGCCTAGCGACGGTTGCACGAGTAGAGGAAGAGTTCAACATTGTTGCGAAGATGGCATCGGCAAGGTTGAGAGATCCAAGATCGATTGGACGGGTTCGTCCTAACTACGTGATTTGGAAGCAAGAATCTCTTGTCTTCTAGATGAATACGATCTCAAGGCCTATATTACTAACGTGGTAGTTGCCCACGGACCACGTCGAGTTGAAGGCCTACAAGAAAAGAAATGGCGAAGGAAAAGGCGATTCTCGATGGGGGTTCGAGATCACATGGTGTCACACATAGGCCCGAAAAGGACGCGCAAGCGGATGTGGGATGCTCTTGCCACGATATACTAGGGATCTTTCGGGCGACGGAAAATGCATTGGGAGGAGAAGTTGAGGTGTACCCGGGATGCAAAAGGGGAGCATATAGACCCCTTCCTTACTAAACTTCAAGATGTCGAGATCGGTGTCTACGGTCGGGTCGACACCCAACCCACGGGGTGGTACGATTCTTCACTGAACAACATTTCGAGGTGGCAAGTGTTCATCCAAAGTATCTTGGGCGGAAAACTTTCAGTTGGGACGAGAATGTGGTATAATCTGCTGACGGCGGGGAGATGAGGTGAGACTTGTTGAAGTGCACCATAAATGGCGACGGTAGTAGTAGGACGAAGGAATTAAAGGAAAGCGAGAATGCGACCCTCGCAGCAATGGGGCAATAAGAGAAGAGCGGGATAAAGGACATTTATGTGGTCGAGTGCTTCAAATGTGGTGAACTTGGTCACCTGACACTCGATGTCCTCTCGAGAAGAAGGACAAAGGAGAAGTTGGATTAACACGGCGCTCAGCGAAGATTGATAAGTGTCCTCCGGACGGAGGGAAGAGTTTGCCATGATCAACGTCCTTCGGGGGTGAGGTGGGGTGATTTGGTTTTGTAGCCCCAAAGAGCTACGGATAGAGCGAGGATCCTTGAGGAGTCCACCTCTTGGATCAACACTGCTACGGGAGCCCATAGCGACGGTAGTAGGATGGACCAATGGTAGTTGGAGCGATCGAGGTGCAGTGAGAGGTGCGGGTAGCTAGTAGCGATGCAAGGACTAAGCAACACGAGCAAAGTTGGAAGCGATGCGTTTGACACGGTGCGAGTCGGCAACGGCGAGCTTTAGTGACGAGCGCGAGAGACTAGGCGGTCGAACTCGAGTGACACATGCATCACGTTGACCACATGATTGGTTCGGTTCCAGTGGATATTTCTTAGTTGGAGCAACGGCAAATGAGAGACGATTGCAAATGTTGCAATAACCATGACAACACGGTTAGGTGCGGATTCGGTGTTGGCGAGCGATTCGGCAAGGTCGGCAACAGCACGGATGCGATTGCATGTCGAGTTGTGCGGTAGTTGGTGAGGCAACGGTGGCAGGACATCGGCGGCGCGGCGGTGGTGCGAGCGATGTGTTGTAGTTGCAATACTAGAACACTTTCCTCGCTAGAGGGTGTTGGATTTTACGGCATCGGACGTGTTCTAGCCTCGAGATTTAGCGAGAGAGGATAGAATACATGTATTCTCCAATACCCGAGAAATTGTTGGAAATTCCTATGAAGACGACTTAATTAAAAATAATTAATCATTTTTTTTAATATTTCTAAGTCTAAACTTAGGAAATATGACTAATTAAAAAGGTATTAATTAAGTCGGTGTGAATCTTCTGAAAAAAACCATGGATCGAGTTCTAGTGTCACCAGCACATTAGTTAAGTTTTAATTGTTGCTAGATTGTGTCTCAACGAAAGATTATAAGAAACTCGATGGGGCTTGGAGAACACTTGCAAGATTGAATTCAACGGCGAGATCGATTTCTACGAGTATGATGAGTTGTCGAGGAGAAGAGTTGAGTGAGCTCGAAGCAATGAGAGAGGGCGAGGATAACTAAGGTCGGAGGAGATTTTCCCGGATCCGGTGAGCGCATTGAGAGAGGAAGTGAGTGCCACGAGAGGGCGGCCACCAAAGCCCACGCGAGAGAATAGCCGTAGTGCTTCAAGGAGAATGCGCGTATTTCTTTGAGGGAGAAGAGTTGGTTCGATTATCGAGAAGCCGAAGAGGGAGTCCGTAGGAAGCGGGGAGGATCCATCTTCACGAGAGGAAGCGAGTTGATCGGTTAGCGAGAGGAAAAGCGAGTTCCTAATTGTGGGAACACGGTCTTGCATGGTGACGCGATGTGCACGGAAGCGACTCATCTTGAGCCAAGGTCAATGTTGGATCACCCGGTGGGAGTGAGATTTTCTCACTAGACTCATTTGTCAATTATTTCTCTTTATGGTTTGCTAGATTTAAGCAACCATAGATTTGTCCTCGAATTTACTACTTCATAATAAACAAACCTTCAACTATTGCCTGCGGTTTTAAAGTTGGGTTAACTAGGGACTTAGTCCAAAAATAACAATGTTGTTGTGTGTGTGTGTGCATCTATCTTTCCGGCGCTATTTTCTTAACGATATTTTTATTTGTGAGGTTGCGGTATATTAGTTTCGATATTTACGGTAGAACACGATGAATAATTTGTTCAATTTAATGAACAAATAGAAGAAACTTAATCGATTATTCAAGTGATTCCAATTTGTGGAATTTTCACGGTACTGTGTGTCCTTGCACCTCATCAATGAGGATATGTCCACGACACATCATCAATGATGGGTAACTGTGTCCTGGCACCTCATCAACGAACTGTATGCCCAAGCTGTCTCCACCAATGTGTCGAGGCGCAGAAATTCCTTAAATGCGAAATCCACATTGCAACAGCGGTATTGATTCTTCTAACTAATAAAATAATTATTCAACTTATTGCTACGGAAACATTGAATTAAACAAGCGCAGCATGCCTAAATAAACTACGGAAAAATACAAGTGCGGAAACAAAGGCGAGCAAGAAGAAATCATAGACACATACGACACGAATTATTTTTGGACTAATGTCCCAAGGAAAAACCCAATAGAACTAGTGCAACGGATACGAGGTTTATATATTATGCGATAAAAATTTTAATACAATCTCGGATGCCTTTCGGCTATCCTTGGAAAGTATGGTGACGAAGAGTTGGTGAGAAAAAACTCACCTTGACACGAGAAGCCCAATGGCCAAAACCACGAATGGCAAACCCTCCACTTGCCTTTGCGTGGGAATTTGCGTGGCTTACGTGCTGGCTCTTTTGTTGGGTTTGGATCTGGCGCCATCCCCGGCCCTTCCGATCTCACACCCCCGACTTTGGCCTTTGGATCAGGCGATCCTCGGCCAAAACTCGAACTCACTCTAGGCCTACTGTGCTACCACTATTAGCTCTACGTAGTCTCTGCCTCATTTTCTGGCCTTCTCTGTTAATCTTGCTCTCTGTCTTCTTTGCTATGTATTCTCGGCTCGGGAAAATCTCCCCTAGCACGGAATTCTGCCCCTCTCTACGAATCCTCTCGATCGATCTTCTCTGAGCACTTGCTCACTAAAATTTTGATCTCTGGATTCTTTCTCCTTCTCGGTGTATTTTACAAATGACCCTCAAGCCTTCCTTTATAGTCTTCTGGTGAGACTTCAAAGGACAAGATTAGATCTCCAATCAATGGCTAAGATTATATTTAGACTTGATGCGCTTTTTCCTAGAAGTTTCACCCATGAAGTTTAAATTAATACCCATTAATTATTTTAATTTTCTAAGTTAGACTTAGGAGTGCTCATTAAAAATAATTAATTTATCAAATAAAACGGTTTGGGTGGAATTTCCCAAAACAATTTATGGGTTATACGCAATACATGTGCCTAAGCCTCTCACAAAAATTTGAGACTTAAAGCACATCAGGTATTGCACCACAAATCAACGCTCCTCTTAGCGAGGAATGTGCTCTGAGATATGCCCTCACACTTTGCTATCGACTACGAAGCATCCCCCTCGTTGCTAATGTCGACATGCTATCCACCAACAGCACAACGACGGCTGGCTTCTGTTGTACGTGCGGCCCTACCATGATCAACATTGCATCTATATTTCAACTCTCTCTCAAATGTTGCATCTGCCCCTTTAACCTTTATACTACCAGCAACGGCGCAACCTAAATTTTATTTGGGGAAAACAGGCGAAAAACATCCGCTAGATATAAAAAAGTGTTCGAGGATGCATCTCGATGCTAAAAAATGCGGCTATTTGCTAGACCTACGATGTCCCTCTACGAAACACTATGTTGTTGCGCTGGCATATGCCGCCTCTACCCTTGCTTCTTTGAAACTGCGCTACGACGCTGGCAGATTTAGCTCCTGTGTGCATACGTAAACTCCAACACTAGTACCGTTGAAACTCCTCGACCCTGCTACTACCGATCTTGAGCACCATAGCAATGTCTTGATCCAAGAGGTGGACTCCTCAAGGAACACCCTTGTCTGCAACTCCGTTGAGCTGCAATTCTAGATCGACCCATCGCTCACTTGGACATATGTGGGCAATCATGGAGAAAATTCCGATCTACTCATATTGCGTATTTATTCTATGTTGATGCTTGACCTTCTTGTTGCTTAACTACGGCAATAATGAGTACGTCTCCTCGGATCACGAAGTGCCAAGCTTCCATAGGGTTTCTCCCTCTTAAACTAGACTCCCTGCGAGTCTCAATCTCCCCAATGGGAAATCTCTCTGCTCCCTCTGACAGCCTGCTTTTCACTCATGTGCGAGGAAATTGGACCCGCGTAGCTGCACGCGGGAATATTATGGCTAGAACTACGCTGCGATGCCTGGCCCAGAGCGGTCGCCTTGCATATGTCCATGCCACTAGTTAGCTTGTCTCACGGGTATTGATTACCTTTAGCTATGCGGTTATCATCGAATGAATGAGCGCCTACAACAACGCGATCCTCCTGCTACGCATTCTACGGGCTCCACCTTAGCGAGATGCGATCCCATGTGAGAAATTTGCGACAGCGGATCTGTCCTAACTCTTTCATGAGTCCTACCCAATGAGGTCATTTACGCGAGAAAAAATAAATAGAACTAGCTTCCTCTCTCTCCTTTACAATAGGCTTCTGCTTTGAGTTTACGCACTCCTTGTTGGAGATAGTAGATCTACCACGCAATATTGCTACTCAAATATCAATAACTAGAATTCTCTAGCTGAGAATTCTATGAGAAGAATATTACTACACGATGTCGATCTGCTGCCTCTAACCCTGCGCGGTTGGCTCTACGCACTCCTGTTTGGAGTAAGCCAAACAAGTCACGAACTACTATTTAGCACGCAGGAAATCATAGTTTCTTGGGAATGAGCTCTTTGAGGTCGAGAGTCCCAAAATGTCTTCAAATTTGTCTTCGACGCTTTTGCAGCCAATCACTGCGCAAAAAAGCTGGCGTCCCTCAAGTGCTAATTTGTGTTTGATCTCTGCGCTACTCCCCACCGCCTCACAACAGCGCAATGCGGAAAATATTTCCTCGTCGACTCACTCGGAGAGAGATTTTCCTTGTTGGTTTGGCGGGTACGGCTTGGACTCGCAATCGCGGGAGATCCATCTACGCTTACGCGGCTCTTTTGATCTTGGCTTCACCAATGCTAGATCTACGAATTTGTTCTTCGTTGTCTTGCCTCGACTCATCGCTCTAATACCATGTGAAAATTCCTTAAATGCGGGATCCTATTGCAACAACTAGTATTAATTCTTCTAACTAATAAATTAATTATTCGAGTTTATTGCTACGGCAACATCGAATTAAACACGTTTAACGACCTTCACTAAATAATACAACGGGAAAATACAAGTGTGGAAACAAAACTAAACAAGAAGAAATCATAGACACATCGAAGTCGATATTTTTGGACTAATGTTCCCAAGAAAAAACCCAATGCGGGAAAAGCTGGTGCGACAAACACGAGGGTTTGCTATATTATCTGCGGCAGAATTTATGAATATAATCTAGGATGCCTTACAGCTATCCTTGCGGAGAATATGGTGACAAAGAGTTAGTGAGAAAAACCTCGCAACGACAACGGAAGCCCAGCGGCAAAACCTCGGATGGAAAGCCCTCACTTCCTCGCGTTCCCTCTGCATCCTCTTGTGTTGGGGCCGTGTGGGCTTCTCGTTTTGGCTCTTCTTTGGTTGGATCGACCCTGGCCCCTTAGGTCTCACACCCGGCTTTCGGCACTAGATCGGCGGTCTCGGGCTGAAACTCGAACCTGCGGGCTGCGCACGCCGCTGCGCTATGCGCGGTGCTTTGCATAGTTGCTACGCTCCCTCTGTTGAGTACGCTCTATCTTCTCTATGTATTCTTCGGCTCGGAAAATCTCCAGCAGGGAATTACTACCCATCTGCGAATCCTCTCGATCGATCTTCTCTACATGCCCCCACTCCCTAAGAAATTTCAAACTGCGTTCTTTCTCCCCATTGATGTATTTTACAAATGACCCTCAAGCCTTCCTTTATAGTCTTCTCGTTGGGACTTCAATGGACGAGATTAGATATCCAATCAATGGCTAAGATTACATTTAGACTTGATCTGTTTTTTCTAGAAGTTTCACCCACAATTTAAATTATACCCATTAATTATTTTAATTTCCTAATTTAGACTTAGGGTCCTCATTAAATACAATTAATTTATCAAATGAAATTGTTTAAAAAGGTCCAAATTTCCCAGAATTTCTTAATTTCTGACTATCTTGTAATGCATGTGTCTAAGCCTCTCCACAAAATTTGAGACTTAGAGCACATCAGGTACTACCACAAATCAACATCAGCGGGGTTATCAAAGGAAACTCCAACGAGGGTTGCTATTGTGTCACACTAGGTGTATCCAAATGCTTCTCACAATTCTACGCATGCCTCGAGTCTCTGCTCAACCTCCTCCTCGAGGCTCGTTGTCGGTGTACGCACCCCGGGCACCACGATATGAAGTGAAATCTCCTGGTCCTTGTCCCCTGCTCTGTCTCGTCTGTCCACTCCAGGGACGGTGCGGTGCCCACCGCCTGCACGCTAGCACTACCACATGGTGTAAGTGGCTTCATTCTCGTGGCATGCACACCTCTTGTGCCTTTGTTATAAGGATGAGGATACCTCCAATTCTATTCCCTTACTAATACACAATTGGGCTAACATTTCTATCATCTCCTCATTGTTTCTAAGGATCTTCTCCATGATTCCCTGTGTACTCCTCCCCTTTTGCGCCATTGTAATGTCCATAATTTCACCGATGCTTGTGCATGCATGTCTACACTTCATGATCTTGCCGCTTCCCCACAATGGCCAGATCTGTGCTGCATTCTGCTTGTAATGTATCGGTTTATAAATTTTCTAATTTTCTCAGAAATTGCTTAAAAATTTCTACCATAAATTTCTCCAAGCAATTGCAGAACAAGAACCATGAAATTGCGACAAAAATAACATTTTCCAAATAAACCTAGAAATGCCACAATTGTAAATAGCACAAGAAATGGAGAATTGAGCGGCTTTATTTATTTCCTGGAGCAATTACATACAAAGCTCTCGATAGAAATAGTTGCGGTAGTGGCCACAAAAGATTTCTTTGCAATAATAAATCGAGCCTCCAAAATAGAGCGGAAATAAACAAGTTACTTTTTGATGAATTCTTGCAGAATTTCTACTATTGTTGTTGTCGTTGGAGGTGAATTGTGATTTGTACCCTCCAAATTGCTCCAAAATTTCACCAAGTGTGGAGGCTTCTCTCACAAAATCTACCAAACCCGAGAAAATATTCGACTAATTCCAATTGACCACGAAAGCCCCAAAAAGTGTGAATTACCCATAAAATATTGTTGTTGTTGTTCTTCTTGTTGGAGAAAATTAGAATTTACGCATGAATCTACTCAAAAAATTATGAAAATTTAACACGGAGCTCAACACACCAAACTCATAAAAACCCAAAAATGGTTTAGAAACGCTCAAGCCAAAATCGAACACACAATGTGATGCAAACTACCCGACTAACTAGCAATACGCCCTACAATAACAATGCATGATTCGCTAGAATTACGCACGGAAAATTCTATAAAATTAGTTATGGCTCTCACACCCAAACCATAAAAAAATCATAAATCGTTTGGGCTAATTCCGATTCGATCAGAATGCCCAAAATAGAGTGAATTTTACGACTACATAATTTTACGCCCAACAGAGGAAGCTGACGTTGAAAAAGAATGATAGAACTTCTATGACAAATGGCTAAGAGATGGTGCACAAATATCCTCAAGCAAATAGCTATCCCTCTGATTAAAAACTCCCAAAAAAAATAAATTTACCAAACACCAACAAAAAACTCTTTATTCTCCAACCTATGCGCGAGGAGCTAAGAGAAAATTTGGCCCGGCCAAAGATACGAACAACTCTAAAAAATGGTGCCAAACTCTCTAAGCGATGAAAATCTCCGCAAATACCCGGAGAGATTGTAATAGAAAGATGTTGCTCCAAATAACCTTTGGGGTTTGTTTTCTACACCCAAAAATAGCAAATTTCTATTTGAATTTTAAGCAATAAACTCCAATGGAAGTCCTAAAATATACTCCCTCAAATTCTCACTAGGGAGACACTCGCAGATTCTCAAGATAGGGGTGGAATTTCCACTGAAATCACTGTGCTAAAAGCGACATTGGTTGTCTTGGTTGAATAACTCAAGAGAACTCAAGTTCGAACGTCAACTAGAAATGATAAGATAGAATGATTTGCAATTGAGTTCCTCCTCCTTTTTTTATAATTCATGAGCCTCCCTCTAGCTTCTAGATCCTCCATTTTCCTTATTATTTTATTAGTGGGAGTTATTTTCCACTTTTTGCCACCATTTGAATAAAATAATAATTTGTCGTCATTCCAATAAAATAATGATTCTCTTCCATTCTCCAATAAAATATTACTTTTTTTCCATTCTCCATTAAAATAATAATTTACCTCCCTTTTCTAATAAATATTATCTTGTCACCATTCTCCATTAAAACAATAATTTCCGCTTTTCTCCCACAATATAATATTTTCTCCTTTTTTGTTAATATCTCCAAAATTGGCAAAACTCCCTAGTGAAATTTACAAAAAATTGGGGACATGACAATCCTCCCCGCCAAAAATTGTTTGTCCTCAAACAATACTGAACAAGCGCACCCCACTATTTGTTGGCCCAAACAATCATTGCAAACAATACAGGGTCCCAAAATGTGCCCTTTGAGTCATCCTGTCTCATGCACTATCTTATGTAAAAGTCTCTCATTGCAGGGATCCCCAGCCATCCTAATCAACATGAAACACCCCTTGCTCCACCCAATGCCCAACTCTCTGTGTACAAGCCCCTACACAGAAGCCCCTATGCATATTTTCCATGAGTAGAGCATCACGATAATATAAAATCCTAAGCAACTCATGGGTGAAGTTGCCCTGCGGAAGTAGTCCAATCTCATGTACTTGGATAGTAGGTGCAGAGTCTAATCCAACCCCTATGGGGCTAATTCTTGCCCGCATGAGCTCCCCCCGATCTCCCTCTGTTGATCATCCACCATGTTGGTGAAGTCAACCACGCCAAGAACAAACCACTAAAACCCAATGGAAGATGCGAATGATCTCCCCCGGTAGGAACGAACACGCACCGAGTGGTGAGCCCCCTTTAAATCCCCTGTGATGTGGATCCCATGCAAACTCGAGAAGGGTGCCACCACATCTTGTGTGCACCACTCCGACTATGACAGAGACTACCCATCGTGCATAGACTATATCCTCCTCCTCCTGGAACCTAATGGAAAAAAACACCTTGAAGGCCAAGCTCATCTGCCTTGGCATCTCCATAGTGTCAATGTCTACCCAACTACAGTCCAATCTCGATCTATAGTAGTAATAAGGAAAATTGGCCTTGCCATGCGACAAAGGCCTCTGTGCACCCCATATGTCAAACCAAAGAGTGATTTTGGGTCACTCTACGCACGATCTCGCTCATCACAAATAAAGTGACCAATCATCAGCAAATCTCAGATCCCATAGCCATATCGGTTGTGGCATGGTCACGACAACTACTAGACTAACTGGGCGTACCATGTCTCGGGTGCTGCATACAATCACAATATATATTACTCCATACATCCCAAATCAATCACATTAGCGTGCAAGATTGCCTTGCTTTGCTCATACCACAATGTGAGATATGTTATCACACTGCTTTGTGGTGTTGCCCAAAACGACTTTGAGTCTAGACATGCGGCAAGATGGGTCCGGCCAACCCTTGTATATGCTCCTAAGACATCTCGGAATGTCTCACCCGGCCAGTGTCATGAATCTCCCTAAATGTGGGCTTGGTGGAGCACCTACAACCCACACCTTCGGATCGAACCATCTAGCTTTGCACCTACCCGGCTACTTTGACCACTTATGCCACATTTGGAAAGCCTCTCTGATGCCTCGTGTCTTGTCAAGTTTGTCTCAAATGAACCTCTCGGGTCCTATTGCTCATGATGAGAGAATCAAGAGACGATAGCCAAGTCCTATGTCGGGGTGCAA
Source organism: Pinus albicaulis (assembly GCA_034641835.2). Classification (NCBI taxonomy): domain Eukaryota; kingdom Viridiplantae; phylum Streptophyta; class Pinopsida; order Pinales; family Pinaceae; genus Pinus; species Pinus albicaulis. The sequence goes on from CM076584.1 coordinate 1,137,698,077, forward strand.
TGTTGGAGAGTGATAAATAAAACTCACGATAGGCCACAGCAGTCAAGTTGCTAAATCTTGGTGTGCCAAACTCAGCGGTGTGCACCGCGTCCTCGTGGAGAGATCTCTTTGGTGGCAACACTCCAACAATCTTGTTGTGCATCATGTCGTACTCATTGTACATAAATACGCGACCCTGCACTCCTTTGCATGGCACTAAACTGTGACACAACTTCGTGCACCACTCGATACCAACGCTCACTTACATGCCACACCTTGTACCATATGGCATCCCATATGTGTCGATGCATCCCCCACGATGCTAGTAAGCCCTCCATGACGTGAGCCATATCTCCTCATCTACCCTAATAGACAGCGAGTTTATCTACACACGGGCTAACGAATTGACACTATTGTGCCTATCCTTAATTGCTCCTATGTCCAATATATTAATAAAAGGGCATTGTCTCCATGCAATGCCTTATCCCGTGGCTTGTCGATGCCACCTCCTCCTACAGCTCCTTCGAGAGTAGGCGAATCACCCTATGACCCAGCACACAATCAATATGCCAAGACAACTCATGTTGTTTGCTCCCCTGTCAAACCAAATTGTCACTAGTCTTGATGGAGATATGAAAGTATGTGGGTGCTCGGCCACGGATCCATTTACTGCCAATAACACCACTAACCAAACGCGTGTTGTGGAGGGGAATCCACCTAAATCCCAACAATAGTTTGGCCCTTGGACTCTTTGACAGCAATGGCCCCTACTAAATTATGCTCCTAGCCATGGATATATCCAGGCACCTAGCCGGCTCCCCTAGAGACAAACTCAATATCTCTCGCCCATCCAACCCCAAGAGGATCGAATGCACGGACACCCATACACGGAACAACTCCCACTTCCGGACGTTCGCCTGCGCAGCTCAGCAGCCATCTCTACAATCCTGGTCAACACATGGGGGATCGTACGGTAACTCTACCTCTCTCTCTCTAATGTGCGGAGGTAACCCAACGATGTTATCGGCCCAACCTATGTATGCACACGAAGAGGGTTGGCTCCAACGCTCCAATGTGTGTACTCTCTAGCGTACCCGTGGGGAATCCAATCGTTCCCCAACGCCGAGTCAACTTAGTCGTTGTCTCTCGGCACAAACCGCTCTGCTTCATCCGAAGCTCCTTGTTCTGGCACATCGAATGGTCTCGGTGTCATGGCCCTCTTTTCCAATGCTAGAAGCCCGACACAGGCCAGTAAGAGAAATTGTTGTGGGCGATTAAGATATGTAAACTGAGTCCGCTCAGGTACCTCTATGTCTCTTGGCACCTCATCAACTAAGGAATATGTCTCCTAGCACGTCATCAATGGTAGGTAACTACGTATTACGGCACCTCTCGACGGATGTATGCTCCATTGTCTCCACCAATGTGTCAGCAAAGGCTGCAAAACTCCAACAAGGGTGGCTCTTGTGTGTCCCTAGGTGTATCCGTGCTCCTCATAATCTTGTGTGCCCTCGGTCTCTTCTTGACCTCCTCCTCATGCTCGTTGTCGGTGTACCGCGCCCGAGCCCCCACGATATGAAGTAAGATCTCTCGGTCCCATCATCTAATTGCTCTCGTCTTGTCCTCCTCTTGAGAGGTATGGTGCCACGATTTTCTTGACTTTTCCCACATGGCGTAAGTGGCTTCATTCCGTGGCATGCGCACCTCTGTTGCCTGTTATAAGGATGAGGATAGCTCGATTCTATTCCCCTCTTGATACACAGACATTAACATCTCTATCATCTCCTCATTGTTTCTAAGGATATCCCTCCATGATTCCTTGTGTACTCCTCCCCTTTTGCGCCATTGTAATGTCCATAAATTTCACCAATCATTGTGCATGCATGCCACACACACTCTATGATCTTGCTAGCTTCCCCACAGTTGGCCAAGATCATGCTTTGATGCCACTATAATGTCTCGGTTTATAATTTTTCCTAATTTTCTCGGGGAAATTGCTTAAAAATTTCTACCATAAATTTCTCAAGCAATTGCAGAATGAGAACCATGAAATTGCGGCCAAAATAACATTTCCAAATAAACCTAGAAAATACCACTTAATTGTAAATAGCACAAGAAATGGAGAATTGAGCGGCTTGGCTTATTTCTTGGAAACAAATTACATACAGTAACAAAGCTCTTGATAGAAATAGAGATGGCCACGGAGAGAAGATGCATTTTGCAATAATAAATCGGGCCTCCAAAATAGAGCTTGGAAATAAATAAGTTGCACTGTGAATTATTGCCCAAAAATTCTACTATTCTTTGCTCTTGGAGGTGGCTTGTGATTTATGCCCTCAAATCTGCTCCAAAATTTCTGCAAAATTAATTGGAGACTTCTCTCACCAAAATCTACCAAACCTAGAAAAATCTTGGGCTAATTCAGTACATTACTGAAAACCTAAAAGTGAGAATTAACCATAAAATATTCATTGTTGTTGCTATTGTTGTTCGGGAGAAGAATTGGAATGTATGTCGTTGAAACTACTCAAAAAATTATGAAAATTAAAGTCGGAGCTCACCCTCACACCAAACCCCATAAAAATCCGGAAATGGTTTGGCTTAACTCCGAGCCAAAATCGAACCCACAATGTGATGCAAACTACCCGGCTAACCAACATCACACCTAAAATAAGAATGCACGATTCTAGCTCGAATATTGCCCATAAAATTCTATAAAATTAGATATAAGCTCCTCTCACCCCAAACCAAACCCGAAATCGTTTGGGCTAATTCCAACTAATCTGGAATGCCCAAATAAGTGAATTTCCGGCTATACATAGTTTCCTTCTTGAAAAGAAGGAAGCGCCTGAAAAATGATAAAACCCTTCGGCAAATGGAAATTTTGAGAGATTGTACTTTAAATATCCTTTGAAAATAATTATCACTCCCAATTAAAAACTCCGTAGGTCCATTTTTTAAACACCAACAAAAACTTTGTTCTCCAACCTTTGCGCACGCTACATAAGAGAAAATTTGGCCTAGTCAAAAGATACGAGAACAACTCTAAAAAATGGTGCCAAAGTCTCTAACCGGTGTATCTCCTGCAAATACAGACGTATAATAGAAAGATGTTGCTCCAAATAACCTTTGGGGTTTGTCTTCGCTTGCTTAGGAAATAGCAAATTTCTATGTGAATTTTACCGCAATAAACTCCAATGGAAGTCCTAAAATAGACTCCCCCAAAGCCTCACTAGGGAGACACTCAAAATTCTCCGAAAGAAAGAGGTGGAATTTCCACACAGGAAATCCCTTGTGCTAAGCAACTCCTTTGGTTGTCTTGGGCTGAACGACTCAAAGAACTCAAGTTCGGATGTCAAATAGAAATGATAAGATAGAATGATTTGCAATTAAGTTCCTCCTCCTTTTTATAATTCTTCATGGAGCCTCCCTCTAGCTTCTAGATCCTTCCCTTTTTCCTTATTATTGTATTAGTGGGGGCTGTTTTCCACTTTTTGCCACCATTTGAATAAAATAATAATTTGTCATCATTCAATAAAATAATAATTTTCTTCCATTCTCCAATAAAATATTACTTTTATGTCATTCTCCCATTAAAATAATAATTTACCCATTTTTCTAATAAAATATTATTTTGTCAACATTCTCCATTAAAATAGTAATTTACACTTTTCTCCCACAAAATAATGTTTTCTCCTTTTTATTTAATATCTCCAAATTGGCAAAACTACCTAGTGAATTTTGCACTCTGCATTAAGGACATGACAATTAATGTACCTTCCTTATCCTTTGCCCCTTATCCACAAAGTGTGTTGAAATATGTAACTAGGTTCGGTCTTCATAATGACATATATAATCATGATTTTATGTATTTGATGTAATGAGAATGATAAATTTATTTTTGGTAATCTTGAGGCATGAGTTTACATGCTCAAAGAAATTTATTTTTTAGGTCAAGCTCCCATTGAGGAGCTTCTAGGTCATTGTCATGTATGAAAGACCCATTTGGGGCATGTTACATATTGTAAAGAAATTTATTTGAGTCAATGTTAGGGTCAAAAGACCCTCAAGACCTGTCCAAGTACTACAAGCAAGTTGGCCATCAAAAGAAGCAATTATCCTACACAAGATGACATGTCGGCCTAGGATGAAGAGAGAAGTCGACTATTAGCATGGAGAAGAGTCTATATAAACGAGGACTCGGCCTCACACAAAGGTGCATCGATCGAAGCATTCACATCAAGGAAAGAAAGTGTGAAAAGGAAGAAAAGAAGTCTCTAGTACGGTGAAGAAAAGGAAGGAGAAAATTAGGCCTTTGGGGACTATCTTTGGGTCATCTACCTACTTTGTTATTGCAACTAGGGTTTAGGTAGAGAATTTCGGATATTGAAGAGGAAGTCGAAGTATAAGCACAAGGAAGGATCACTTTGCTAGCCGAATTCTCAAGAAGAAGTCTCCAAGTCAAGTGAAGGAAAGAAGCCCCTCAAATGCCTCAATCGGTTCACACGTGTGGGATCTTTGTAATTGCGAGCGAGGCCAAAAAATGAGGGCACATACAATAAGAGAGGCTGAAAATTGAAAAGAAGTCGAAATCGGTGGTGTAGCGGTTAGTTTGACCGGCGTTGAATTAGAAGGAAGAAGGATGGGAAGAGCTGTGACTTGGTCTTGGAGAGTTTCTTGGTCAGGGGTCTAGGTCTTGGAATTCATCAATTGAAGATTCTATAAGAAGAAGAATTCTTGTGCGTTTTCCTCTCGGATTAGAGAGGTTTGGCCATAAGCTGATCGCCGATATCTTGTGCCTTTTGTCTCATTTGTTCTTTTTACGATTTGGTAGTTGTTTGATGAAGAACACACTAATAATAAAAATCAAGTGAAAAGAAGTTAATCTAAAAAAGTAAAAATCCTGTATAAACGGTGATCAAGCAAGGAAAATCACCTACACTTGTTGCCCCTAGATTTCTTAACATTGTCGAAACTAAGGTGACAAATTCAAGGAAGGGTAGCTCAAATAAGGACACTCAAGGACCAAAGTTTTAGAAGAGTATCAAGGGCATCCTTAACTATCGAAAAATCCTCTCATCTCCAAGACATTTCAAAGACAAAATTTGTATCATCATCTTGAATGAACCATCAAAACCCTAGTTCGATCGAAAAGAGAGTTCCTCAAAGCATTCTTGGGGAACCTCGCTCTATCATCATAGAAGAAAAGACCTCAATAGACCCTACCTCTACTCTAAATTCAACAAGAACTACAAAGTGAAGCATCTTAAGTCTACATATCCAAGAAAGCAAAGATCAAAGGAATTGTCATTATCATCAAAGATTCAAGGTAATCCCCCTCACCTTGGATCAAGGATCTCTATTAAAGGAAGACATCTTCATCGAAAAGGACATTTTTCACTATCAACATCATATTAAAATCAAGAAGAGCGGTGGTTGAAGATATTGTCATATCTTCACAAATAATCAACATGACCTCTAGATCTATCAAAAATGTCTTTGAAAGGAGGGCAACAAGTTGGTTGGGTCATCAAATTTGCTTGCATGGAAGAAAAGGACGATTTGAACCTCATGGAAAACGGAGTCATGGAACATGTTAAGGGGCTCCAATCACTAAACCTCACAGAAGAAAGAAGCTCAAGCACTTGCAAAGTACATGAAAGGGAAGTTAGGGCACAAAGGATTCTCATAGAATCCATTAAAGATCCCCTCATTCCCTATGTATCAAATTAGAAAAATCAAAAGGAATATATGACAAACTTGTAGAATTGTTCTGTAAACCTTGCGGGAGAAGTGATCTTGTTAACACAATAACTCTACAAGATGAAGATATCAAAGAAGGAGGAATAGCCTCATACTTTATGAGGGTGTACGAAAGAAGGGACCAACTACAAGAGTTGGGAAAGATAGTGTACGAAAAGGAAATGACTACTATGAGTACTCAATGCACTATCGAAGGAATGGGGTAACTTTACATCAAGCATCTATGGGAAGAAGGAAGCTACTCCACCCAATGAACTATGGTCACTATGCAAAATTGAAGAAACTAAGTTAGAGGCAAAAAGTGGTGTAGGATCAAACGAACAAACTCAAGCATATGCTACCATGGCGAAGAGGAAGAGAAGTTTTGAAAATTTGGTCCTCAAAATATGGTGAAGGTTCAATGTTACGGATGCGAGAATATGGGCCTTGCAAAGAGATTGTTCGAAACTCAAGAGGGACAACAACAAATAAGGAAGAGAAGAAGCCCATGTCAACGAAGTGGAAGAAAGCCCAAGAAAAGAAATCCGAAGGAAGAAGTAAAAGATCTTTACTATGATTGAATGGAAGTCTTCTCTACCTAGATCTTTTCATGTAAAATATGACTATCATGGTAGGAATCATTAGAAGCAAGATAGGATGCATCATTTTAGGAGATGGCATCATAGGAGCATACGAATGAAGCAAGAGTTCAAGACATCATCATAAGAAGCTTGAAAGATAGGCCCAGAAGTAGAATTCTGTGGACATCATTAGTAGGAAGTAGCTCTTGATAACCTCCTTTTGAAAGCATAAGTGATATTTGATGGGTAGAAGAGAATCATCTAGTATATGGGCTCGTCATACATCATTGGGAAGGAGCATTTGCTAGATGAGGATAATCGGGATCCTCACTTGAATCTTCATTAGAAGGTTTGTTTCTTGGAAGAAGCAAATGTCTCACTAAAAAGAAAATTCCACTTTGGATGGAATTCATTGTTTGAAATAATGATGGTATGATGACGAAGGAAACGGCATGTCGATATGGTTGAAATACTTTCAATCAAGGAAGGAAATTCTTGAAGGAAGTCTAGATGACGAAAGGAAGGAAAGAGGTATGTATGCATATGTTTGATAAGATAAGTCACGTCATTATATAGTTGCGGATAACGGGGATAGATGCTACTGCCTCATGAGTATGATCAAAGGAAAGGGATCTCTTTCATTGGAAGAATACATGAAGGCATGGGTCACATATTGTCTAGATGAAATCAACATAATATGTCTACTCAAATGAGATAGTTAACAAAGATGAAGGAACCTTGATTAGGGTTCCTAGGAAACAACATGTGAATAAGGAAAGGAAGAGAGCATGAAAGATGCCACTATGGTCACATGGAAAAGGCAATCAACATCTAAAGATTTGGCTAAGATATCTCCATGGAAAAGATATGAAGACCTTGGGAAAGTACGAAGAAGACCCTTGACAAATGAATATCTTGGAGATGTGTCCATGTATATGCGGGATGTTGATGTTGCAACAGAATGTCATGATGAGGGGCCATCACAAAAGGTAACTTTAATTTGATGTTCATTCTTTTGTTTTAACAATATCTGAATGGGTTGATACGAGCTACCTAAAGAAAGGTGGAGATGTCATCTACCGTGATACCCATGTGGAGATGGAAGATCTTTGAAGGATACATGAAAAGGTAGTTGTATGAGAAGAAAAAGCAAGATATGGATTAATGGATCACTCTCAGATGAAAGGAAGTATGACATGAGCGCCCACGATTAGAGATAGAAAGTGATGGATGACCATGCCCTACGAAGAAGTCCCAAAGATGAAGGCTCCATAATATTAAAACGAAATTCATGGCATCAAATGGAGGAGCGCTACAAGCGGCTAAAAGGTCCCATGATCTCCCGCAATGAAGAAAGTGTTGCTATTTGGGGAAACGGGTCCTAGTTAAGAGAGGGAGCCTGAGCAAGTTTCGATTAAGGAAAAACTTGGAAACAAGTCCCCGATTGAGAGGAGTTTGGGTACATCACGATTGAGAGGGAGCTTGGGTACATTCCTTCATAGGAATGGGTATATCCTCCCTAGTGTGGAGAGGGAGAGATAGACACATCATTCTTGTCTTCACTTGGGAAGAAAGAATGGAGGATTGGGTAAGCATACGGCATATGATACTCTTTGGGGATGTGGTGGGCATTCAAGATGGAAGTAATCGTAGAGGATCGATAGTCTTTGAGGGCGGGAATCCAAGATAAGAATAGTCTGAAAGGACATGCCTGTGAACACCGTGAGGTGCTGCTGTGAGAGACAATGATGGTGTTTATAAATACGTGGTCTCACCAACATTGTGTCTAACCTTGTGGAGAGATATTGTTAGTCGAGGCCTTGCTATGTGACAATGCTAGAGATATGATGCTACACGGATGGGTTACCAATCCAACTCTTCTTATGAGAATTCTTCGGATTGAGAATGTCCAAGTACACTTATGGATTATGAATACCTCCCTAGTTAAGGGGAGTGTTTGAATATGTAACTAGGTTAGATATTCATAATGACATATCTAATCATGATTTTATGTATTTGATGTAATAGAGAAAAATAAATTTATTTTGTTAATCTTGAGGCATGGGTCTACACGCTCGAAGAAATTTATTTTTAGGTCCGGCGCCCATTGAGAGCTTCTAGGTCATTGTCATGTATGAAAGACCCATTTGGGACATATTCGCCTTTCATAGGGCTATATTGTTCTTTGCTTAGATAATTGCATTTCTTCATTAACACATTAAGTTCACCCCACATAGCATCATAACATTATTGACTTTACATCATCGTTAGAACATATGCAACTATATAGAAAAACAAATATCACCATCATCCATGCGAGCGGAACATAAAGGAACAATAGAAGAAAAGCATGCACACATAGAGACACCAAGATTGAGTGAAGACCGGAGCAAAACTGCTTATGGGGAAAACCCTTACCAATTCTTCTTCTTAGATTGTCATCAAATGATTCGACAAAAGAGAGTACAATGATGGTCCCTCATCGTGACAACTAGATCCATGAAATGAACCCAACATTATGTATGCTCAAAATTAGATTTTGGGGTTTAATATTATTTGTCAATGTTTGACGCAAGGTTGCAAACATCGCGATTTTCGACACATGGGTTAATCGGCGATTTTTCTAGATTTTTTGAAAAAATCGCCAATACATCAAAAAATCGCGGTCGATGGGAAAAAAATCGTGGCCTCCTAAGCAGTATGGTTATAAAGGCGATTTTGAGTGTTTTTTTTTTTCATTTTCACATGGACAGTTTGTGGTTATGAGAGGTAGGGAGTGAAGGAGGAGAGCCAAAAGGAGAATACGTGATCCCAAATGAATTGGACAAAAGTGAAGAGAATTTCTTGCAATCCAAGCGAACAAAAATCGAATTTGGACCAAGTGTTTCCGGCAAAACGTTTTTCCAGGTATGGGCATTAAATTTGACCCATTTTTTTTTGTTTTTTTTCTTGTTCTTCCATGGGTTTCTATTACCCATGTATTTTTCATCATTTGTGATTGCATTTGGTTGTGTTTTTTTTGTTTATTTTTGTTTTATTGAGAGGAGAGGGTTTATTTTGGTCAAAAATGCAAAAAATTGTTTGTTAAATTTTGTTTTTTATATTTCTTCTTGTGCTCTTAGTTTCTTCCCATTATTTTTGCTTGTGTTTCAACATGTATTTTTTCCCATTATTTTTGGATCGAGTTGAGGGATTTTTTTTGTGAAAAAAATCAAAATGTTGTATGTAAAATTGTAATTTTTTTATTTTATTTTTTAACTAGCAATTTTTCTTGTGCCCTAGGTTCAAATTTCAACATTCAAAGTTCAAACTTCAAAGTTTCCAACATGCCAAGGAAATTAGATCCTTTATGGGAATTTGGTGAACCTGATGGGGGTTTTGACCGATCAAACTTGTCTTGCAAATTATGTGGTCAACACATGACAGGGGGGATATACAGGTCGAAATACCACTTGGCACAAATTCCTGGGCATGAAGTAGGCCCTTGCAAAAACACCAATCCAGAAATAATCAAAAGAGCCATGAACTCATTGGGAGAAATAGAAACCACTAAACTCAGCAAAACAGCTCTGAAAAGTCAAATATCAGGGTTTGGAGTTGAGCGTGAGAGTGGTAGTGGCTCTTCAGCATCAGCCTCTTCTACAGGCAGCCCCGTAGCTGCTGCCTCATTTTTTGTTCCTAGAACCACTCCCGGAGCACAGCCATCTATCTACTCCTTTCTTAAAAGAAAGAAGGAAGAAGCTGATAAGTTGTTGGGCAAACTGTTTATTTGGAGTGATATTCCTTTCAGTGTTGCCAGGACCAATCCATTTTATCAGTCTGCGATTGATGCTATCGCTGTTGTTGGCCCAGGATACAAAGCCCCTTCAGAGAATGACCTTAAAGGGCGCATTCTGCAAAATGAGAAAGCTGACTGCACCAAGAGATTGGAAGAGTTAAGGGCATCATGGGAAGTCACAAGATGCACTGTGATGTCAGAGGGTTGGACTGATCAAAGGGGTAGGACCCTTATTAACTTCTTGGTCAGTTATCCCAAGGGGACAATGTTTATGAAATTTGTTGATGCATCTGCACATGTCAAAGATGCAAGATTATTATGTGATTTATTAGATGTGTTCATTATGGAGGTTGGGCCCCAAAATGTTGTCCAAATCATAACGAACAACGCTACAAACTATGTTTTTGCTGGCAAGATGCTTATGGAGAGGTATCTGAGCATATTTTGGACACCTTGTGTTGCACATTGCCTTGATTTGATGTTGGAGGACATCGGAAAGCTTGATTTTGTCAGTGATATTGTAGAATCATCAAAGAGAATCACAAAATTTATATATAACCATGGATCTGTGCTTCATTTGATGAGGACATTCACCAACAATAAGGAGTTGGTGTGGCCTGCTATTACACGATTTGCTATTACACGATTTGCCACTACTTTCATCTCTCTTCAATCCCTCTTGAATTCTAAGTGGGAATTGAAGAGAATGTTTCTTTCAGATGAGTGGCGTGCTTTGACTATCAGCCGCAAATCAGAGGGACAGGCCATCTGCAGGTTGGTGTCATATCAGGAAGATTTTTGGGCTGGAGTGGAAGAGGTGTGCAGCATTAGTGAACCTTTGGTAAAGGTTCTTAGATTGGTGGATGGAGAGAAGCCCGCAATGGGCTACTTGTATGAGGCCATGGATAGGGCCAAAGAAGCTGTTCGCAACTATTATGATGATAAGGGTGATGATGGGTTTCAGAGACAACTTCTTTTATGGGAAGTGATTGATGATCGATGGAACAACACACTCCATCGTCCCATTCATGTTGCAGGGCTCTTCCTGAACCCCGCATTTGCTTATTCATGTGGTTTTCTATTTGATGCTGAGGTCATGGATGGCTTTTTCAGTTGTGTTCAGAAGATGGTGTCAACTCCATCAGAACGTTCAAAGATATCCAAAGAGATGGAGGTATACAGAATGGCAGGTGGCACCTTGAGCTTCGACATGGTTGTCCAGGATAGGACTGTTAAAATGCCAGGTCAGATTTTCATTATTTTAAAAATTTTCTTATGTTTGTAACTTTATAAGTTTATCTTATTTGTTGTAACTTGTAACTTGTAGATGCATGGTGGAGGAGCTACGGTGGCAGATTACCAAAACTCCAAAAACTTGCCATTAGAATACTCGGCCAAACATGTAGCGCTTCAGGATGCGAGCGCAACTGGAGTATATTTGAAAAAATACACACCAAAAAGCGCAACAGGTAAAAAACTTAACCTATTCCAATTTCCAACTGATTTTTTGAATTCATTAAATATTTTTTTTTAAATATTTAATTTATTAATTTATGACCCTTGTACAGGTTGGAGGGTCAGCGGCTCAATGACATGATTTACGTCTACTACAATCTTAGATTGTGGGTGAGACAAATTGAGAGGACCCCTGATATGGAGGCCATCTCTTTAGATGCGATTGACACCACTGTTGAATGGAGGGTTGAGGCTGAGAGGCCTGTCATGGAGTCAGCCCCTGATTGGATAGAGCAGGAGGTAGTGGAGGGGGAGGACGAGGAGGAGGACGAGGAGGAGCAGCAGCAGCAGCAGGAGGAGGAGGAGCAGGAGGAGGAGGTGACACCACCTACCACTACTACCGGTAGAGGAGGTGGTCTGCCTCCTTTAGCTCCTATTGGTTCAGGTTCCCATTCTGGTGCTTCATTTTTGACTTCTAGAGCACGACAGAGCCCATTGCCAGTCCCGCCAACTTCTTCATCTAGAGAGAAAGGCAAAGCTGTTGTATTTTCTCGCAAGAGGGGCAGAGGAAATCAATAGTATAGGACCATAGGTTATATGGTGCATTGACATTCCTTTGTATATGACATTATGACTCATGATATGAGATACATTATTATATTTTTTGTTGATATTTGAGGCTGAGTTGACTCTTGAGACTCAGGACTTAGTATTTAGGACAGGATTCAGTTTTATGTGTGATGTAGCACTACACATGATATCACACATCTTATATATTAGTTTTTTTTTCATATTTATGTGTCAATACATTTATTTTATGCTGTAGATGCTTTAGATATTAAAAAAATTGAAAAAAAATGAATATTTTTGTATGTGCCGATTTTTTCCCGATTTTTACGATTTTTTCCGATTTTTTCCCCTCGGCGATTTTATCCCGATCGCGATTTTTGTTACTTTGGTAAATAGTAAATCTTCATAATTATGAAATGTAGATCTAAATATGATCATCATTTCGTATTAGACTATTATTAATCATAATTATCATTTGACATTTATGCAATCATCAATGTAAAATTGTAAATCTAAAAGTAAATAACTAAATCAAATCCATCATTTGACATTATGCAATGTTCCATCTAAATTCATCATTTGGCAATGAGCATTAATATTATGCAAGGTACATCTAAATTAAATTAATCATTTGACAATTGAAATTACACAATGCACATCGAAGGTAAATTCATCATATGACTGACATTATGCTTAAGTCTAAAATAGCCATAAAAATTAACTAAAAGTAAACATAGAAAGCATTGAAATATTAATTAATTTCTCAAAAAGTACTAAAAAATAAATTGCAACTCAAATTCAGTGGCTGCAAGTCATAAAATGAAAATCACAGCTCCAACCCGGCAACTCCAAGTCACAAAATGAAAATCGCAACTCCAAATGTCTCGGCCCCCGGTTGATGGTAAATCTGAATCACAGCAAATTGCAAATGGAAAATGTCGGGCACAGCAGCAGGAAAATCTCAGGAGGTGAGGTAAAATTCCGAGCGGCAGTAGAAGGAAAATGTTTGGCGGAAAGGTAAAATCGTAGGGTTAATGAGAAATGAATGATAAATGTGAATGATTATGTTTTGAAGATTTAATTTATCCTTTAGTTTTTTTCGTTTTTTTAATTAATATTAAAATTTGTAATTTTATTGTTTTTAATTGTTATTAGCAAAAAAATTTGGAGGGACACAGGAAGATGTTTTTCGTCACCAGAAAGAAAAAAAAAAGTTCCCCCGGATTTTCCCCGAGTTTGCCCAAAAAAGGGGACGTGGAGAAATGTCTCCCCAGGAGATTCCCCGTCCCAGGAGCGTGGGGGAGCGAGGAAGCGCGTCCTCGTGGAACACTGCTTACAACAAATCTTTCAAGGTCTAAAAAACCAAAATGACCTAAATAACATGTATTACAATGATAAAAATATAATTATGAATACCGACCATAGCTACAAAATTCAATGTACAGATCAACTGAACAAAATGTGAGTCATTCAAGATGATGAAATCAAATGGATTAAGAGGTGTCAAAATTTCTAGCAGCTCCACTCCTTTAAGAATAGTGTATTGAGATGGTAGGTGCTTTAACAGCTAAGTAATTACAGATAGGATCCACCACTCAAACGAAATAAATGCTTGCTACGAGTTGTCACAAAGCAAAGATGATAAACATGTGTTTTGGTGCTGCAGGTTGCTAGTCTTTTGGGAATGGTTTGCCATTGACTTCATTAGCCTCTCTTCAATGGAAAGGAATTACTTTTGGGGATAGATGAATGGCTAGACAATTTGGGAGAACTGACTGGAACACCATCAAATTGACAGGCACCTCCTTTTTTTGGAAAAAGCGACATGTAACTCTTATTGGAGGTGCTTCACCTTTTAATTTGGTTGAGATCACAGCTTTTAGATAAGAGTTTGAAGCAAATGATTCAACCAGAATAGGTATTTTCAGAAATGAGATACATTCTCCTCTGATTAGACATGGAAAAATGTTGGCCCTTCTTGTCTATGTAAGGAGGGGTAGTATATATAATTGTATATTGGCTCAGAGATGTATGATTGTTGATGTAGTCTTTGTTGTGCAGCATGAAATACAATATGCATTTTCCAAAAGAATATATAACAATATACATCATTACCAAATATAGTCCTTCCATTGGTGCATTAACTGCGCCTTTCAACAATGCAACCAGCAGCCAAAATGCATCCTCCTCACTCATATAAAGAAGAAGTAAGCCTGCTAGAAACCCCATTCCCTGCATGATCCAACCTTCCAATCAACCAAAACAGCATTCAAATACACCAACCGAAAAAGTTCTCTAAGATTTAAAAATTGAGATGTCATATTGTAAGCTAATGCAATTCATGTACATAATTTGAGAGTTTCAAAAACCATGCATACCTGGACATAGCCCACCTCTCTATCGTATACAGAATAGGCCTTTAAAACATTGTAAAGAGATCTCTGTCCTGGTCCATGTCTCTGTTGAAAGTACACGTGGGATGGAAAAGTGCGAGAAATATCTCTAATGATATCCAGTTCTGATGCTGATGTTTCATACAATACCAATTGCTACAGAACAAAGTGAACAATGTTAGTAGTATTCTTCTACTCGACCACACTAAACAATATCTATTTAGAAATTAAATGAGCAACTTAACATTTATCAACAAACAAATGATGGATCATAAACAATTAATCCTGCCCCACTGTGTTCTCAGATATTACATACATTTTGCAACCAAGAAAATTAACTATGACCACTGTACAATCTCCAACAAGAAAACAGAGTGACATGCCAAAAAATTAAAAATTAAAAACAGTGTTAACAGCACTCCTACAAGTCAAAAGAGTTGCTTTATACAGCTGTTTTCTAAGTATAAAAAGTGTACTTAGACCCCAGAAACCAATTTGGCATATCTGTATTACTGTTTGTGCTGGTATACATGATAGTCCTTTCCCTTTTGTATAAAATCTCTACTAATCACTTTGATCACTTGGTTTAGTGAGAAAAATACATGCATGCATTCCAATTAATAATACCAAGTTACCGTGTCAAAGGAACTTATCTGGCGTGGTATGGCACACATTCATGTCCCCAACTGCGTGGGTTCAAGTTTCCGAAGATTGTAAGCTGCCCGTTGTGGCATTTATGAAATAGTTGTTATATTTGCTGAAATAGTGGTAGCCATGTGTCCAAAGTTACCGATTCCACTAAGTACTCATTCCTATTATAAATAAATAAAAATAAAAATTAATCCCATGGAGGCAGCTCAATTGGCGATCATTGTGTTATGAAGTATTTTGTAAACCATAAGATTCAAGGTCCAAATCCCCATGGGTCAAACCCACAAAAGAAAAAATAATAATTTAGCCCTCGGGGGGCAGCTCCATTAGCGATCACTGTGTTGTGAAGTATTGTGTAAAGCAGGAAAGTCAATGTTCAAATCCCCCGTAGGTCATGTTACCGCTCAAACTAGCAGGGATCCTAGGGGGGGATCCTATAGAGCAACTACTAGGTCAAGGGCAACAATGGAGCGATAGCCCACTATCACTTCAGCTAAGGCTCCTTGCTCTTTACGAACTTTCTCCGATGGGAAGAGTGTTGATAATTTGGAGGGCTGGTGTTTAATACAAATTCTCTTCTTGATAATTACTTGTGAGCTTACTTGAGATTCTTATGTTTTCTCTTCTTTATATTATTTAGTCTTTCATCAAGTCAATTATCAAAATACACAAGACACAAAGTTAGGCTCCTAGAGCCAGAGCAAAACCTCTCCCTCTTGGAGAGGAAGACCCACAAAGAATTGTTCTTATAGATCTTCAAATGACAAGTACCATGACCAAGACTTAGACCCTTGACCTAGATATGCTTCCAAGACCTTGATACAGCTTCTTCAAACTTGATTCCTTTCTTCTTCACCAATCTGCACTGTTTTGAACTAGTACTAGAGAACTCGGTCTCCAAGATTCACTCCTTATAGCTCAGTCAGATATAGGGACAGAATTATCTTCTCTTTGCATAGACTTCTAACTGAATTCCTTGAGCTGTAGATAAGAAGGTAAATCTCAGATTTACCTTCCTCACTTTCTCCCACTTTTAAGACTGCTTTTATTCTTATGATCACAGTCCCAACCTCAGCAAATTCTTCGTTTTAATACGATTGCCCTTCACTGTATATTCCAGGATCTTTGCTTAGTTCTGGTATCACAAAACAATATATATAACAGCAGTGATATATCCTCACTTTAGCTGAGATAACTTAGAAAAATCTGCAATTGACCTCCTGTAATAGACACCTGAAATCCGTACTGTACACACAGAGAAATCCGCACAGTTTCTTGTCTTATAATTCACATTAACTCACCCTTGGAATCCGAGCTTATTCTTGCCTGGGATCCCCACTTCTTTTAGCCTTAAATCCACACTTTTCCTGGTCTTTAATCCGTACTTTACATCAGAGCCATCCACAATCTTTTTGTGCTCCAAATGGCCACAGAACAGATGTTATATATAAAGTGCCCAGACTGGCTTTTAGGCCGACCCTTCAACAAACATTTAGGCCAACTTTAACAAAGATTGTAAGTTGACTTTAACACATTATTTTCCAGCGTTGAATAAGGCTATCTTGAGTGTTGCTAAGAGAATGTCTTCAACGTTGTTTGAGGGCTGTTAGGTGCCCTTCTTCCACAAAGTCTTGGAATATATGGCTAGACTAGATCCTTCATGAATATGAGACTTAATTATATTTTATGCCTAGAAGACTCAAACTTGATAGACATCAAGAAGAAGTCTATCCACTTAATAAATCTTGCTCATGAAACCCATGAAGCAAGTACAACAAAAATACATTTTATTATTTTGACTTCTTCTTTTCATAAGTACATAATTACATAGTCAACATGAAGACCAACCTAGTTACACTTTTCAACACTCCCTCTTAACTAGGGAGGTATTCATACAGGTACATGGTCACTTTCATACTAAAGAATCTTATAAGAAGAATCGGCTTGGTAATCGCATCTGTATAGCATCATATCAACCAGCATTGTCCTAGTGCAAGGCCTTGACTAAGAGCCCTATCTCTCAACGAGACAATGGGCTACAATGTTGGCGAGACACATGACTAATAGACACCATAGTCATTGTCTCTCCAAGGTACATACCCCACCTAGGTGTTCCCAAACTATGACCTGCTTGGACTATTCTTCTCTTGGGTAGCCATCCCTCAAAGAATATCGGTCCACGACTACTCTTATCTTGAATGCCCTATCTCATTCTCAAAGAGTATCGAATGCCAGATGATTACCCAATCCTCCATTCTGTCTTCCAGATGAAGACCAAAATGATGTGTCTATCCATTCTCTTCACATGGCCTTCACTAAGACTTACGGTCGTTAGTCCTGGTCTAGTGCATGACACATGTAATAGAGAATTACATACGTCTCTCCCTCTTAATACAGGAGGGACATACTTCAAGTTTCTTCCAAGTAAGAAACTTACCACCAGGCTTCCTCTCAACCAGGGTCTTGTAGCAGCAATCCAACGACTCATGAAGAATTCCTTCCCTCGATGTCATGGATTTCGATATTGAGGAATCCTCAACTTTTGGCTTCAAAGGGCACAGATCATCCATCACTTTCAGTCACGAGTCATGTCCACTATCATAAAGTGATTCATCAGTCTTTCTTATCTGGTCCACTGTTATGCCATGCTGCTTTCCTTCAAATCATCTCCAAGGATCATGTATCATTTCTTATGATTAGCAGCCCTACTCAAATTCATCCAGAAAAACATATACATATGAACCTTTTAAAACAAAAAGCTACCACGGTGATGATCTTTCACCATGACATCTTCCTGTAGGCATTGGCATCCTCTATTCGGATTGACACATCTCCTAATGATATGTTTTGTCAAGGATCTTCTTCTTTACCAGACTTCTGTCAGAGTCTACATATCCTCTCAGGAGATCTCCTAGTCACATCTTCTTAGCTCCAGATGATAACTGCCTCTTGACATGGTTGCATTTCATGATCTCTTCCTCTCTACACATTTCTTCATTCCCAGGATCTTACAAATTTTTCAATTTCTCGTTTCATGTACAACCACCTCATATCCCATGAGGATATATTATGTTGATTTCATAGTGCACCAAGAGATCCTCCTTCATAGATCATACTTCTAAATATGGAAGTCTATTACCTGCAACCATATGACATGACTTAACAGCATCCAGCGTCAGCATATAAATATATACATACCTCATACCTTTTCAATTTAAGTCATCCTGTAGCAGATTTACTAGAATGAGGAGCTTCATAACCTTGACCTGCTTTATTCATATGTCATCACATCTCAGAACTCTATTTCCATTATGACCCTTGATATTGATGACTGCCTTCCATCAAAATTGTTATTAGAGAGGTTTTCCCCGGAGTTGCTACACCAAGAACTCCTATCATGCTTTTATCATAATGCTATAATATACATTGCTTCCTATCATACTATTTTATAACCAACAGAAATCACTTAAAGGAGAAGAAGATCCTAATCATAATTGAGATCCCTCGCTTCTTCTTTCTTAGATTTCTTTGCATCAGGTTCTTCTCTTATATCTGAGACATGGGCTTCTTCCTTTTTCCTCTTGTCCTTTCTAAATTTAGGACAATCTCGTTTATAATGTGCAAGGTCATTATATCCAAAGCATCGTGCTTTGTCCACATTTCTCTTCTTATTCTGAGGACTAAATTTACCGAATCTTCCTTTCTTCCCGGACATGGCGGCAAAGGCTTGATTCTCTTCTCTTGATCCTTCCTTCAATCTTGATTCTTCTATCTTACCTAGACTTTGGAATGGCATGGCTTCTTCTCTTCCATCTATGCTGGAAGTGCAACCCTCTCCATTATTTCAGTAAGACATTTTGTATCAAAGTGAGTATTTCTCTATCAGACATTACTTCTCCCAAGTTCAGTAGTTGTTCTCGTATTGCAAAAATCTCCATCAGATATGGAATTATTCCTTCCTTTGACATTCTCAATTTGTATAGATTTTGTCTTAGGGATATTATTTCCTTTGTAGAACCTTTCGAGAACAGCTCCACCAATTTATCATATATTTCTTTTGAGGATTCTAGCTTTGATACATAGGGAATGAGAGAGTCTTTTATGGATTCTATAAGAATCCTTCGGGCTCTTATGTCTTCCTGCATGTATATGATATATGCTAGAACGTTTTCTTTTGGAGGTTGAATTGTAGATCCTTCTATGAAGCCCATAACTTCATTTTCAATTAGCTTAAGATGTGTCCTTTTATTCCATGCATTGAAGTTTGATAACCCAACCAATTTGTTGCTTTCTATACAATAAGACATTTTGACAGATTCAGATAAAGTCATAGATACTTACTTGAGAGAGTGACTTTCTCCTTCAGTAGATTCCTTGATGATGACGAAGAGGTTAGGAACTTCTTCCAAGATAGAATTCTTCAATCTAGATGATCTTGGATCCTTGATGGTAAAGGATGTCTTCAAAAGATGATGTCTTGTTTTGCCACTGTCTTGAATGTAAAATCTTTGATGGCAAAGATTGTTTTCTTGAAAAGATGATACTTTGAAGATTTTGAGAGTCTTCCTTGCAAATTGATTTGACTCTTCACCCAAACTCTGATTTTTTTTTCTTCCTGGAGTGTCTCTTTGTCAAGCAGCCCTTAAGTTCAACACCTTAGCTCTGATTCCATGTTGATAATTTGGAGGGCTGGTGTTTAATACAAATTCTCTTCTTGATAATTACTTGTGAGCTTACTTGAGATTTTTATGTTTTCTCTTCTTTATATTATTTAGTCTTTCATCAAGTCAATTATCAAAATACACAAGACACAAAGTTAGGCTCCTAGAGCCAGGGCAAAATCTCTACCTCTTGGAGAGGAAAACCCGCAAAGAATTCTTCTTATAGATCTTCAAATGACAATTACCATGACCAAGACTTAGACCCTTGACCTAGATATGCTTCCAAGACCTTGATACAGCTTCTTCAAACTTGATTCTTCTCTTCTTCACCAATCTGCACTATTTTGAACTACTACTAGAGAATTCGATCTCCAAGATTCACTCCTTATAGCTCAGTCAGATATAGGGACAAAATTATCTTCTCTTTGCATATACTTTTAACTGAATTCCTTGAGTTGTAAATAGGAAGGTAAATCTCAAATTTACCTTCCTCACTTTCTCCCACTTTTAAGACTGCTTTTATTCTTATGATCACTATCCCAACCTCAGCAAATTCTTCCTTTTAATACGATTGCCCTTAACTGTATATTCCAGGATCTTTGCTTAGTTCTGGTATCACAAAACAATATATATTACAGTAATGATATATCCTCACATTAGCTGAGATAACTTGGACAAATCTGCAATTGACCTCTTGTAACAGACTCCTAAAATCTGTACTGTACACATAGAGAAATCCGCACTGATTCTTGTCTTATAATTCACATTAACTCACCCTTGGAATCCGAGCTTATTCCTGCTTGGGATCAGCACTTTTTCTAGTCTTAAATCCGCACTTTTTCTAGTCTTTAATCCGCACTTTACCTCATAGCCATCTGCAATCTTTTTGTGCTCCAAATGGCCGCAAAACAGATGTTATATATACAATGCCCAGACTAGCTTTTAGGCCGACTCTTCAACAAACATTTAGGCCGACTTTAACAAAGATTGTAAGCTGAGTTTAACACATTATTTTCCAGCGTTGAATAAGGTTGTCCTAAGGGTTGTTAAGAGAATGTCTTCAACGTTGTTTGAGGGTTGTTAGGTGCCCTTCTTCCACAAGGTCTTGGAGCATATATATAGCTAGACTAGATCCTTTATGAATATGACACAATTATATTTTATGCCTAGAAGACTCAAACTTAATAGACATCAAGAAAAAGTTTATCTACTTAATAAATCTTGCTCATGAAACCCATGAAGCAAGTACAACAAAAATACATTTTATTATTTTGACTTCTTCTTTTCATAATTACATAACTACATAATCAACATGAAGAACAACCTAGTTACACTTTTCAACAAAGAGACCCGATATAAGGGGAATCACTAGATGAATAGATCAATAAGAGGATGAAAAGTGATTCATAAGAGAGACTCAATTATATGGCTTTCTTGCTCGAAAAGCAAGGTGATATGCTCTCTAGGAAGGGCCAAGAGGATTCTTGAGGCTAGGGTTTGGGAGTATATCTTGTAAAAATGACTCCTAGGCCTGGAAATCCTTATGGAGAATTGGTCTTTATGTGATCTTTGTGGAATTGGAGTTGTAAGGTTGTGGGACTACAGGGGACCAAGTGGACCCAGAATTAGGTCAAGGACGTGTAATTGATCAACCAAGGAGGGGCTTGACCTAATTATGGAAGAAAAGAAGATCAATGGGCAAATTTTATTTTGAGAAATGAACGCAATGATCCAAATGAGGAAACTAGCCAAGGGAAACCTAGGGCAAGAAATGATCCTTGAGCTAGGGCTTGCTATATTTCAGTATACCACCACCGGAATTTCTTGAAATTTGGAGGGTCTCTGGAGAAAACTCTAGCGCAGTTATGGACAAGAGATCAAACTTTTGTGATGGCTACAATGGGAGGAAAATGATGCCCTAGGTAACCTATGGAGGCTAGGCCTAGAAAGAGAAGGCGAGGTGAGAGAAATATTCTTTAAAAGTGACCACCTATGGAGGGATTAGTGCCTTATCCTTTGGGAGAGATGGAGTCAAAGAGAATTTATTGTTTGGAAAGGATTTACCCAATCAAGGAGGCCTTCAAGCAACTTCGCATGGCATTAGGGCATGAGAGTAACTACTCAAGGACTTTATACTTCGATATGCAATAATTGATGACTTATCAAGATGTATTTTAACAAAATAATCTCTAGTAATTTTCACACATTCATACATGGCCCATTCAATGATGCAACGCTACAAAAGATCAAAATTTCCACAATTTCGCATTTAAAAAAGCAACAAATTTCAGACTTGCATAGCGAAAATCCCAACAACATTTCATGTGACAAAGTAAATAACAATAATAAGCATGAAAAGATCACTTACATGTACAAATGGATATATCCAATCATCAAATTATGCCAATAATGAAGCTCCAAGACAAGAGAAATAGATCCAAACATTAAAATTCATCCATAACATCCAAACTCGTCCTCCAAAAGGGAATGTGAAATTCTCAAGAGTTATTAAATCCCAATCCAAGTGATGATGATGAAAATGAATCATCTCACTTCTATTTAGATAATCACTAATGAGTTCGATTTGCCTAATTAGGCCTAATTGAGCCCCAAATAAAAAAATAATGTGCAATAATAACATCCCTTGGTGACAAGCCCACCAAGATAGCTCAATAACATAATAATAAGCCTCTCAAGAGGGTCGAATGATCAATAAAGTGAGTCGTTGGGCCTTTAAGGAGGCCTAATGAAGTCCAAAGTGTGCCATGATGTGGGAATGGATCTCAAATATAGTGGACAAGGGGTTGGCCCCTCGTTTTCCAAGTAAAATCTTGTGGTGCTCCCAAGTGGGTGTGGGGGCACAAGGACATCCTCATGGACCTCCAAGTGGATCGAAAATGCCTGTAAACCATCTATAAGGGCTAGAGTTATGTCATAAGCCCTTTGTGGTGCTTATCTGGACCCCGGATCATCTGCCAAGTGTATGGTGCAAGTGCAGAGCCGGCTAGGCATGGTGAACTAGGTACATCATCTTCATCCAAAAGGTGGAAAACGAGAAATCAATGAGTGGTGTTGGGGATCCATGAAGTACTCTTTGCTATGGTGGAGGCCCATGGCTCTCAACACTTACTCTACAAGTGCCAATGTGGCCCTCTATAAGGCTAGGACCCCGTATAGGGAGACCAAGCCCCAAATGGAGACCCCCCTGCAATCCTGTACAGGATCCAATGCATCCCCTTGCCCTCCAATACAAAAAATCATTAGAACAATCAAGTAAAAGAGCTTACAAGTCATGGAATCAATGGGGCACTTCATGGTGGCATGCCCTTCCATAGTGGGCTTTGGCATGTACAAGTGTCTCCAAGCTCAATAGGGAGTTAATCAAGGACCGTATTAGGTGGTTTCAACCTTTAAAGGGGGTGACATGTCCATGGTACATCCCTCAAGTGGTAGGTGGCAAATGATAAAGTAATGGAACGAAGTGGGGATCAGCGGAATCATCCAGACGACATGCCATGGTATAAGGGTACCTATAGTAAGGGAAGCCCACACCTGGGTATATGAGTGTAGGAGGGAGCAAATCATGGTAAATGAGTTACCCCAACCTTTATTTTTTGAGCCTTCTTCATATGCATTTTGCCTTTGATTGATTTTTCTTCATAACTGCTTTAGGCTCGAGGAGATGATGAGCATGTTGTGCAATATATAGCAATGGATTCCCCCTTAGGGTGGGGTTGTTCATCACCCACCAAGTGTTGGGACAATCATGGGTTCCTTAGTGACGGAGGGGGTTGATTTAGGGCCCATAGGAACCAAGGTGATGGCCATGGATGAGGGGTAGAGCTCATGTTTGTCTTCTGCCCATGTGCTAAATTTGTATGTCCCAGCCATCTTTTGCATTTTGTGGTACATTTCCTGTTGAGAGTGGCCAAATTATGCTTTTTCTTTTCTTTTTAGATGCATCAACCTCTAAGGCATATTCTAGAACCAACCCAAGGTGTGGACAAGGAGAGCGGGAGGCCCTCCTTCAAACATACGATCATAACAAGTGAGCAAGGGAGCACATGGTTGGCTTAGGTGGTGGAGATAACGACACATCAAGCTATCTAGGGGCTGCAAGTTGTCAACTGAGGATCATCTAGGAGAAAAAAAATCTCCTACATACACTACCCACAGGTGGTGGATAACAGGTCAAACCAAAAAAAAAAAAAATATTAAGTTACCATATTGAAGTCTTTCAAATAATATCTTGAGCAAGTAGAAAATAAGAAAGGCCCTAATAAATCATAAACCATGCAAACACCCAAAGCTTACACAACACCCGCACTGACCATAGACTATATAACCTTCGTATCCACTTGTTCTCAATGTCAAAGGACCCCCACCTCACATTAAGAACAGGGCAAAGCTCATGGCATTGAAGAAAAATGGAGTAAAACCTGGGCGAACCATACTAAACCAATGGACACCCAAAACTCCATTCTTGGTCACATCAAATGGGTCTTGGCCTATGAAACCGGATACGCCTAAAAGGGCCATGTATCCCAAATCCCTGTATCTGATACGCTACGTATCCGATTCATATGGGATTCACCGGATACAGCCGTATCCGTACAGGGTACGGCGTATCCCAACCGTACCCTGTACGGATAGGTATGGCCGGACCTGCGGGTTCAAAAAAGCACTGTTTTTTTTTATAAAGAGGGGTTTTTGCTCATTATTTTACACCATTATCATTTTGTGAAGTGAGAAGGAGCTAGGGTGAGCAAGGAGAAAGGGAGTTCTTTCGAAGAGATTCGAGCATCCGGTAAGTGCATTATCCCTCTATATTTTGCATTTAGTTTGTTGTTAGTGTTTGCATGCGCATATGTTTTATATATTTGGTTATTTTTGTTTATTTTTTACAGTATTCATGGCTCAATCAAAGGCAGCAAGACAGGGGCAAAGAAAGGGGAAGAATGCCCCCATTGGAGATGCCCCTCCTGTCCCTATTTCATCAGGGTCTGCAAGTATTCCATCCATTGGAAGTGGGGCTGCAACACCAGCTTCAAACTTGCAGGGAAAACAAACTGTTGACCCCAAATACCAATTGTGGAAATATGTGGCAAGAGATGGAGGGGCAGGAAAAAAGGGGGGAGGAGGAAATTGTTCATGGAAATGCAATTTTTGCAATGGCCATTTCACTTGCACATATTTCCGTGTGAAAGCTCATTTGTTGGGTATTCCAGGTTGTGGCATTAAATGTTGTACAGCAATTAAATCGACACAGAGGAAGGAGTTGGAGAAAGAGCAGGGCATTGGTGAGGCAAATGTGGCAGCAAAATTAAAAAAAACAAGAATGATGACCCCCTTCCATTCTTAAGGAAAGGCAGCAACAAGTTCCCTTTTGAGACTTTTAGTAGGGGAGAATTAGCAAAGAGAAAGGCAACTACAGTTGGTCCAATGGACAAGATTTTTCAAAAAGAGAAAAGGGAAGAGATTGATCTCACCATTGCATTTTTTTTCTATCAAAACTTCATATCCTTTAATGTTGCACGGTCACCTCTATTTAATGAGATGTGTCGAGCTCTTAGTCATGGGGCTCCATCAGGGTATGTGCCTCTTGGGTCAGAGAAGCTCAGAACCACATTGTTGACAAAGGCAAAGAAAGAGGTGGACAAAATGCTTGAGCCTATTAAATCATCATGGCCAACATCTGGGGTTACCATTGTTTCTGATGGATGGACAGATCCAGCACGCCACCCACTCATCAACTTCATTGTGTCATCCTTGAATGGTCCAGTTTTCTTGAAAGCAATGGATGCACTTGGACAATACAAGGATGCACAATATATGGGTGAGTTATTTATTAAAGTTATTGAAGATGTAGGTGTTGATTCTTGTGTGCAAATCATTACAGATAATGCACCTGTTTGCAAGGCTACTGGCATGCTTGTGGAAGCAAAATATCCACAAATATTTTGGACACCTTGCATTGTCCATTCATTGAATTTGGCACTGAAATCTATTGCTTCTGATGTGCTTTGGATTGGAGCCATTATTGAGGATGCACGGCATATCCGCAACTTTGTACAAAACCATACAAATGCCCTCACTATCTACAAGGAGTACAACAATCTATCATTGTTGAAGATTGCAGATACACGGTTTACCTCTTCATTCATCATGTTGAAGAGGTTGAGGGAGGTCAAGACCGCTCTTGGGTCCATGGTTATTTCAGAGTTTTGGTCTTTTTGGAGAAAGACGGATCAAGCAGCCTCAAAGAAAGTGAAGGACATAGTGTTGGATGATATATGGTGGGAGAAGGTAGATCTAGTTATTCAGATCATGGAGCCTATCATTTCCTTGCTCCGATTTGCAGATACAAACCAACCCATCCTAGGAGAGGTTTATGAGGGATGGGATTCCATGATTGAGTCTGTGAGGACCATTGTTTTACAGAGTCAGTGCCCAGAGTATGAGACATCACCAGAGGCCTTCTTCACCAGCATACAGGATATTATTGTCAACAGATGGGACAAGAATTGCACACCTTTACATTGTTTGGCTCACTCCTTGAACCCAAAATACTACAGCCATGAGTGGCTGAATGGTGGACCTTCCCGCAGATTCCCTCCTCACATGGATGGTGAAATCTCACAGGGGAGGAAAGATGCATTGAGGAGGAATTTTCAGGAGAGGGCATCCCTTGATGAGGTGGAGGATGCCTTTGCAGAGTTTTCCACTGGCACTGGGCGATTTACAGGTTATGATGTGATTCGAGACAGGGGGGTTAAGAAGCCCTATTCTTGGTGGGCAACTCATGGGGCAACAAGCCCTTCTCTACAGCAGTTAGCCATGAGGCTCCTCTCTCAGGTGACTTCATCCTCTTGTTGTGAGAGGAATTGGAGTACATATGGGAATTTGTATAGTGTGAAGAAGAGCAGGCTTGAGCAGTCCAGGGCAGAGACAATGGTGTATGTGCACACCAACCTTCGTCTCATCTACAGGCAGACGGAGGATTGGTTGAAGGGAAAGACAAAGATGTGGGATTTCTTTCCTGATGATATGGGTCTGGACAGCAGTGTTGAGTTGGCATTGACCAACTTGGATCTCAATGCGCCAGTGCTAGAGCCTGTCACATTTGATGATGGAGTAGAGGCATCATCCTCCACACCAGCAGATGCAAAGATGACAAAGGAGGAGGATGCATCAGAGCCATAGGAGAGCAGCGGTGAGCATGATGATCGAGATGAGGACAGTGATGCTGATTATGATGATGACGATTGATGACTCATTGACTCTGACTCATTGAGGCTTCAGGCTTGTAGTCTTGTAGACTGTAGTGTTTTTGTATTTTCTATTTCTATTTGCCATTGGCAGTGTACTTATGTAACACATTTTGATTCTGATGACTTAATGAGAAAACTACAGTATCTTAGTCTTACTATCTTCAATCTTGTCTTTCTGAGTAAATTTGACAAATACAATTGTATGATGTATCAATGTATCAATGATCATGTATGAGTATCTAAGATGATAGATCTTAAATCTATGTTTGAGTCAACGAATTTTGTATGAATTTGTGTAAAACACATCTAATTTTTAATATATATATATATATTAATAAAATAATATATAACGTGTCGTATCCCAGAAGTATCCTGTTCCGGGGTCACCGTACCCGCATCTGATTCTTCGAATCCCCATATCCCCGTATCAGGTGACTTAGGTCTTGGCATATCAATGTTCATCATAAATAGAACATTATGTAGGATGACTCCAACAATCTCCAAGATGGTGAGTCGATCCATAGAAAAAAGAGCATACTCATGAGCTACAGAACATCAATCCTTCAAAGAGTAAGAACAAGAATCCGTCAAGTCTCTCCGAAAAAAATTATTATATTTTCTTAGCGGCAACCCCCGCCCCCCCCCCCCCCCCCGACAGGTTCCTTCCCAGCCGCAGCAAAGTAGCTAGAGACCTATCCAAAGTTTTTTTTCTTTTGGTCTCGGATGTTAGGAGTATCCATCGCTCCTTCCTTTCCCCCGGGATTGTGCAGCCAAATTCCCAAATAGTTCTAGAGTACTTGGATAGTGAACCAGCACCCTGATCGCCCTCATCGCCATTAATTATCAAACTCTAGCATTCTTGACATCATGGACCTCATGTTTAGCTCTCTCTCTCTCTCTCCATGGGTTCTTCACCGGGCTACTAATATGGTTTTATAAATGTTCATGTTCATGAGGAAGTCTTATTGTTTGTATTTTTCATTACTTCATTTTGCGTATAGTTTTTGTATTAGATTTAACTTTTCTAGGAGTGCCATTCGCACTCCCACATTGTACTTGTCCAAGAGGTATCATCTAGTCCCATTGACCTACTTTTTTGGCCATTGGTTGGACATTAATAAAATTATCTTATATATCTTATCTTAGTCGTTGTGTCTAAAAACAAGGAAGACCAATGACATAGACATCTTGAAGCTTCCATCTCCAAATTAGTCTTTTAGGTAAATCCCACCCAACATGACTGCCAAACACCTACAACCTCATCAAACCTAACTCCGTTTTCCAATGCAAACAAAATTCTCCTAAAGATAAAGGTGCCTACTATATGAAAATGATGGGGTACTAAAATGATATCGCATAACCCAAAAGACAATCAAATATTGCCAATATGTTGAGCAATGTGCAACCTATGCTCAACAATACCTGCCATGGAGACAACCCTTCCAAACATCAAACCACCCATTTCGTTGGAAAAATACTTCCCTAAGTCACCTCATCAATAAATCTTAGCCCTCCCTTGTCCTTGGCCATGATACATACACCCCAGGGCACAATTAGTAGGCCCTGAGCTCCTCCATACTTAGTCCATAAGTACAATTGTAGAAACTGCTCCAACTGATGAAACTAGGCTTTATTGGGCAACCAAGAAGACACATAATAAACATGGGAGCCCTGAAGAATCCTCCCACAATAGTCGACTTTCCTATAACCAAGAAGTCCTTAGTTTTCCAAAAGAGTGGCTCATTAAGACCCACTAAAGACATTCTAAAGACATCAATCCCACACAACTACTATGGAAAACCCCACCCCAAATGGGATGCCAAGAGAATGCACATTGACTTTTAGGTGAACATTCATTTCATGCTAGGGGAATCCAAGAAAGTGGCTCATTAAGACCCACCAACGAATAGTCAGTTTTGTGATCATTGTCAACTACCCAAAAGGCCTCATAAAAGACGACCAAACAATTTCTTGCACCATCAACTAAATCTTTGTTTTCGCACACTAAAAGGAGCAAAGTCATCTTCAAAATGATTGTTCACCATCTCCCAACAACTAAGTAGAGAAACACCCCACAAATAGTCTAGCATTTGAGTAGCTTCCACTAGGTAGCCCAAGGCATCAACAATGAACAAATAAAGGTATGGTGCCAAAGGACACTCTTATCTAACGGGTTAATGAAGAAGAATACAAGGAAACGAAATGTTGTTGACCGTAACAAAAGGAGAGGCACAAGAAAAAGGAGTGTTCACCATACCCACACATCTTGGACCAAATCCCAAACAAGTCAACATCTCTGTGATGAGGACAAGTCAATCAGATCATAAGCTTTATCATAGTCAATATTTACAAAAAGTGTTTGTTACCCACCAAAAGTGGGTGACCCCTATGAGAAACTTTTCTCCTATTCATCTCTTCCAGTCAGCAACCAACAACACCTGAGAGCCACCTAATAGCCAATGTGACATGCCATTCATATCTCTACCACCTACATCAATCGTATGTCTCCTCGCCCATTTGCCAAGAGCACGAGTTGGAAGGTGGGCTTTTTTATCAAAGGGTATTTTATTCATTTTGCAATTGGGTGCTTATGCTTGTTTGTATCTGGGCATTTTGACATGGATTATGGGGTGACTTGGAAGAAAAAAGGGTCTTGGTCGTGATCTTGGTCCCTCACCTTAAATGGGGGGTTAATTTTCAATCCTAGTCAAGTGAGACCTCCCCTAATGGACCAATGGGTATAGGAGGGGCACTAATTGGGAAGCCATGATTGAGATAGTGTAGCCCCATCTCTCCCTATTCCATACTTACCACTTTCCATCTTACATTACAAGCCCTTATTCCAGCTCCCTTCTTCAAGTTCAATTGACCATTGCTTCATCGGGATTTGGCACCCACACATCCTCATACCTAGGTAGGGCCTGGAAATGCACCCTAGGAGGTTGATGCAGCTAAAAGAAACGGAAATAGCATATGATGGCCACAAGAAAAACAAAAAACAAAAAAACAAAATGCAAAATATGGTCGAGACTTACAAATTAGCATGTGGTAAAAAGCCAAGCATGAGCTCTACCTCTCTCATATCGCCATCACCTGGTTCTTGGGCCAATGTTTCCCTATCTCATAGAAGACAAGGAACCATTGCATGTCCCAACCCCTAATGGGCAATGAGCTACCCCATCCTAAAGGGGGTAATGGGTTGATGAAGAAGAATACCAGGAAATCGCCATACATCAACAAAGCAAGCTCTCATTCCTTGAGCTATCAATAGTAATACAAAGAAGAATCAAGAAAAAGTAAAAGGCATTTAGAGGGGTGGAAAAACAAAGGCCGACGTAACTCATGCATCCACGAATGCTCCCTCCTCACATCTATACACCCAAGATGAGGTACTCCAACATAGTTGGTCCCTTTGACCATGGCACTTGGCCATGAAGTCTATTCCCCCCTATTCCACCATTATCCACATGGCACGTATCGATTGAAGGGTGGACCAAGGAAATGTCACTTCCCCTTGGGGGTTGAGAAAACCTAATAGGATCATCTATTAACTACTCCTACCTAGGGAGGTAACACCATTTACATGACTAAGGCCCCAATTTTGGAAAAGAAGCCTTATATGAAGTGTTAATTTTCTCATTTTTTTCAATTTTTGTTCACTTAGATGCAATAATGATTAATGTACCTAAGGGTGAAAGTTGCAACACTAGATATTGTGTGTAATTGGAAAGTGGTTCCATATATAGGTCTGGGCAACTTAACTTGGGTCCAAGTCCTCCAGAGGGATATGTTGACACCCACGGGTGTTGCATTGAGAGCCATGGGACTCTGGACAATTGTAGAGCATCAGTCATATCCATGGGCACCTTCAACACACTTAGAGTTCCTACACTTTTCCCTATATCATTTATGGGATGATGCACCTGGACTAGCATGCCCCCAACTAGCTTAGCAGTACTATAGGGTCAAGCAGTTGATCAAGGGCCCAAATGAGCTTTGTCTCATGCCTTGAGACATGAGAGGGCTAGCACCATCTTCAATGCCATCAACATTAGATCAGAATCAGACATTCACACCACCAAGAGACCCATGAGACCCATGTTTGTGCCCCAAGCCCAAAATTAGGGCCCACAGAGTATTTCGCTGTGAAAATTCCTTGAAATGCAGCAATTGGAAATTATTCTTCTAACTAGTTAATTATTAAGCAGTTTATTTTCTACGAAAAACAACGAATAATTCACACTGCAATTCTTCACAAATAAAAATTACATTGTGGAAATAAAATATGCGGAACGGAGACATTTATAGCAATCACGCTCACAAAATTGACACCATTATTTTTGGACAATTGACCCCGGAAAATCCAATGTGGGAAAACCAGTCCAGCAGATGAGCGTTTTATTATTATGAAACAATAATCTGAGTACAATAATTTGGATGCCAAATTGGCAATCCAAACTAAGAGAATAATTGCAAAATTCTTGTGAGGATTGTTCCTCACCCCACAGTTGATCTCAACTCCTGAACCTTGCTCTCAGCAATTCACACTTCCTTCTACGTCAACCTCTATGCAGTGCTTGCGCAGGTGAAGTTGTTGCTACCTCCGGAAACTCCTGAAATTTGCAACTCTACTTCTCTCTAGCTCTGGAACTGATTCATTGGCTCCCCTGATCAAAATCCTAACTACTAGCTACAGAATTGACTTCTCCTCCAACTAGATCAAATTGCTTTATTGTTCTTGCTTGTGTAATCCTTACATAATCCCTCTAGGAAAACTCGCACTCTCTCAATCTAACTCTTCTAACACTGGAAACCTCCACTGGAATACTGCCTTACTCCTCTGCCACCTACTACTAGATCTCTAGCTCGAATCCTCCTGCTGAATCACTCTACTACTATAAAATCAATCTACCTAGATCATTGAGTATCTGCACTAAGTGTTCTCCATCAACCCCATCAACCTTTTCATATAATCTCCAGTTGAGACGTCAACGGCCACGATTAAATCTTTATCGATGGCTGAGATCATCTCTAAGTCGATCCATGTGAGTTTTTAGACAATTCTCTCCTTTCTCAATTAATTCCTATTAATTAATCAACTTTCCAAAGCTAGACTTGGGAAATAACTAATTATCAACTAATTAATTTAATTGAGTTGTCTCTAGGTGGAATTTCTAGAAACTATTTATGGGTTCTGGAGAACTCGTGTTTTAGCCTCTCCACAAAGTTTGAGACTAGAACATCATCCAGTGCTACAAAAACTAACATTTGCTAGAGATATAGGGGCCAACTCCTAGAGCATGATTTTAGAGGGCCTCTACACTTGTCATGGCACTCAAGGCCCCCAACACAAGCCCTAGAAGGTCCTATCCTTTGGTGGGCATCCACTTCAATTTCATCCATAAATTTCCTTGTCCTAGTGGTTTGCCCAAGAGGGAAACCCTAGTTCTCCTTCCTTCAACTCAAGGGCTTCCATGAAGGTTTCATGAGCCTTGGCATGGCTCGTATACATTGTAAGAAACCTTTTCTCCTAGCCTTGACCTTTGGTTACTCCAACACTCATCAAATTTATCAAACCCTAGATCTTATGCCCTCTTTTCAAAGTCTCATCATAGAAAACAAATTGCTTCCTTATGAATCATTGGGCCTAAATTGTGTCTTTCGTGAAGAGCTCCTAACGAGATCATTTCACACATTGACCATAGAATATCTATTATAAGTGATCTTTATTCTATCGAGACTCCTCCCATTGGTGAAAATCCATAAAGAGCAAGGGGTTTTCACTATGGTGACAGTGGCTCACTACCCCATTGTTGCTTCCTGGTCTACCCTATGCTTTGTAGGATTTCCCTCTCTAAGGCCTACTAGATTTTGCGGCAACAGTGCCCATTACCCCTCATGTCAGCAAGCGTACACATATTTTTGCAAAGTATTTCACATCATTGAAAGCCCAAGGTCACAAGTTAAAGCCTTGTAACAACCATGTGAGGTTGTATATTAGACTTTAGGTGTCCTAGACCTTGTGTTTGTTCGAACCATGGCCAATCTCTTTGGGTTCATCTCATGCTCCTTTCATCTGGGATCGGATTGGAGGGCCTTGGATGGGCTTACTTGAGGACTCGTAGTTTTAGAGGAGTCTGCTTATGTTAGGGTTACCACCAATGTATGGGCTAGTCCTACTCACGTTGGGTGTACCTATATCATACTGCAAAGTTATGTGTCTATTTAGTCTGTAGGTGTCCTTGGCCTTGGTGCAATATACCTCATATAGCTCTCATACAAAGAAGTCTCAAAAAGTCCACTTTTCACATTTCCCAATGGAAGTAGTTCCAAAAGTCAAAATGTCAACTTGGTCCCAATTTGTTCAGTTTGATGAGAGGATGACATGCTACATTGAATTTCTAACAGTGAAGGAATTGACAAGTTACAACTGATCAAAGTTGGTTCATAGGTACTACAGTACAAGTTTTTAGGTCGCAAGACAGGAGCAACGTTGGATAGATTTTCACATGTGTTACGTCAAATGTGGTTTACCAAAAGAGAGGATCAGATTTTCTAGGTTCCTCAAGGCATTAAATATCTAGCATAGGGGCATGATAACGTAGCAGATGCAGTGATGATGTGGCAACACAGGGCATTATATGAAAAATTGGAGCAAGACCAAGGTGAAATCAAGCTAGGTTACAGCAACCCAAGTGGAAAAATCATCAAATTCACCAAAACATTGACGATAAAGCAAAATGGTGGTGAAATCAAGTTTACTATTCATTAATGGACTAGTCAACTAGTTAGAGCTTCAAATTGGCCGTTATGGATAGTCAAGTGAACGTTGGGGTGCTATACAAAGAAGTTGATGAGTGAACAAAAATGTAGCCATCAGAAAGTCAAGAGACTTCTCTTCGACCAAACCAAATTCCAAGAGGACCAAGTCAATTTTTCCAAGTGGAATGATGGACTTCCAAAGTTTACAATTCTTTATTTTTGGTCTTCCAGGGACATAAGCAAAGGGAATATGGACCTCAAAAAGATATTTGAGTCAATTCAACCCCTAAGTGCGTAAATAAATGAACGTAATGCAATAATTCATTAAATTATTAAGTCTCCAACATGTGGATGACTAGTAAATTATTATTTTCTAGAGGAGTCCAACTAGCCATTATCTAGTCATTAGAAAAGTTTTATAAAAAGCTAGTCTCTCATCTAAAGATGTTGAACTATGAGATGATTTATCCCATAATAAAGATACAAACTGGTAAAAAGGGATGAAAGGTTGAAACTTGAAATGGGTCAAGATACACACTTTTTGTGAAATATATGGGTATCTAGATGATTGGATGAGAGCATAGGAATGCATGTTGAAAAGAAAACTTTAGATAAGATTCATATGTGCAAGGATCTTATGAAATGAAGTTGGCTATAAAGATATGCTTAAGTACTAATGATGTTGGAAAAGAATAGTATGTGACTTACTTAAGAATGTATAAGATTGGGACTTTCTCTAGAATATGTATTTGATATTGATTAACATCTAGTATAATCTCCAAAAGAAAAGTTTTAACTTGGTAATCAAGTTTGATCCTTGGGCACTCTGATGCATAAAGGAAACATCAAGTCGAGATGGTCAATGTGGATGTTGATAGCACGAGAAGGTCACCATGGTGAGGTAAGTCTATTTCATTTATGCTTTGGTTATCTGGCTAACATAGTGTTTTTGGCTATCAGAAAAAGAATGTTGGGGGAATACATGATGACAATTGGGGCAAGTTCAATTGTATGGATGACGAATGTTTAGAATGTCTGGTACCTGGAAACTGGAAAGTCAAGATGAGTCCATCTTGGGATTGAAAGGGTAACTGTATGAGAAGATAACCTAAAGGTCGAGGACAATCAATTTCATGATCATATTAAAGATCAAGAAGGCTCAATGCAATGCCTTCATGATTGAAGAAGAAAGTGATGAGCAAGAGGGATGACATGCATGTTGTCACAAGATCGAAGAGTGGAGATGGTTCCATGATACATCGAAAAGAAGTAGGCTTGATGCAAAGAAAAGAGGGAACCATGTAGCTATGGAGAAGTAGTAGCTGATACTCTGATGAAGACAAGCTAGAAGGCTTGTGATGTTGGCTTCCATTATTGGAAGGAAAGAATCTCCTCTAGTTTGAGAGGGAGCAAAAGGAGTCTTCGTGAATAAGGAGAAAGGTTATATTTTCAAGATTAAAAGAGAATAGGGATGTAATCTCTAGTTGAGAGGGAGTGATGATGAACATCACATGTGCACTCTCCTCTTCGGGTGATGAAGAGAGAATGACGGAGGATTGGATAAGCATATGTGGTTTCCTTAAGGATATAACATCCATGGAAAGGAAAGGATCGACACTCTTTGAGGATGGGACAGAAATCCAAGAGAAGTGTGGTCAAGAGGACCGATATTCTTTGAGGACTCAGGTATGGAGATCCAAGATAGGAATAGTCCTAAAAGGACATACCTTGTGGACAGCCGGATGGGGTATGTACCTTAGAGAGGTAGTGTGGTATCACAAATAAAGCCTCCTAGCATAATGCTCTTCAATATAAGAAGAGCTTGTCAAGTTAGGCCTCAAGAACAATGTTGGTTATAATAATGATGCTTACAGTATGGCTTATCAATCTGACTCTTCTTGAGAACTCTTCAGTTTGAGATATGATGTTGTACTAGTTGTACAATTCTAAATACCTCCCTAGTTAAGAGGGAGTGTTAAGAAATGTAACTAGTTTCGGTCTTCATAATTCTTGTACTCACTTCAATATATATCCTATGTAAAAAACAAGAAAAAAAGAAAGAAAACTTATTATTATTTAAGCATGGGCTTCATGCTCATTATTGATGGTCTTCTAGGTAAAATCATGGACTTCGTTCTTCGAGGGTTTGTTAGGTATTAGGATTGATTGTCATGAGTCAATGGAGTCAACATCATGTTTATAAGACTAAGGAACATAAAGAAGATAACTAAGATTCACAAGCAAGTATCAAGGTTAAAGAAAATAAGTTTAATAAGCTGCCACTTCACATTTTCTAACACCCTCGAGAGACTCATCATCAAAAGTCACTGGCTCTAGCACTGGGTCATTAAGATCCATGTTGGCTAACACCAACTCAACATTGTCGTCCAAACCCATATCATCGAGAAACACAACCCACATGTTTGTCTTTCCCTTCAACCACTCCTGCTTCTGCCTATAAATAAGACAAAGGTTGGTGTGCACATACACCATTGTCTTCGCCATGGATTTCTCAAGCTTGCTCTTTTCCAAACTATATAGATTCCCATATGTGCTCCAATTCCTCCTACAACAAGAAAATGAAGCAACTTGAGAGAGGACCCTTAAGGCTAACTATTCTAGAATAGGGCACGCTGCCCCATGAGTTTCCCACCAAGCATAGGCCTCTTTAATACCCCTATCTCTAAGTACATCATACCCCCCAAATCTCTTATTTCCAGTGGAGAAATCTACAAATCCTTCCTCAACCTCAAGAAAAGATGCTCTACCCTGAAATATCCTTTTGAATGCTAC
This sequence comes from Pinus albicaulis, assembly GCA_034641835.2. NCBI lineage: Eukaryota > Viridiplantae > Streptophyta > Pinopsida > Pinales > Pinaceae > Pinus > Pinus albicaulis. The sequence continues at coordinate 1,137,734,713 of CM076584.1, forward strand.
CTTCCTCCCTTGTGAAATCTCTCGATCCATGTGACGAGTGTATCTGAGTGAGGTCCCACCATAGAGCCACTCTTGACGATAGTACTTGGGATTCAAAGAGTGAGCTAAGAAATGGAAAGGTGTTCAATTCTTATACCACCTAGAGATAAGGATATCCTATATGGTGGACCATAACCTCTCTGTTGATGTCTGATATCCAGGGCACTCATTCTCCATAACAATAGTCTTCACAGACTCAATCATGGAATCTGAATCCTCATAAACCTCTCCTAAGATGGGTTGGTCCGTGTCTCCAAACCGAAAGAAAGAAATGATAGGGTTCATGATCTTTATTGTAAGATCCATCCTCTCCCACCAACCGTCATCTAACATTGTGTCCTTTACCTTTTTTGAAGCAGCTTGATCTGTCTTTCTCCAAAAAGACCAAAGATTTGAAATAACCATGGCCCCAAGAGCGGCATTCGCCTCCTTCAACCTCCTAAGCATGATGAATGAGGAAGCAAACCGAGTATCTGCAATCTTCAACAATGATAGATGTGTGTATTCTTTATATATTGTGAGGGCATTGGTATGGTTTTGTACAAATTTTCGGATATGGTGTGCATCCTCAACAAGGTTGCCAATCCATGTCACATCTGAAGCAACAGATTTAAGTGTTAAATTCAAGGAATGAACAATGCATGTTGTCCAAAATACTTGTGGATAATTAGTTTCCACAATCAACCTAGTGGCTTTACAAACAGGTGCATTATCTTTGATGATTTTCACAGAACATTAAACACCTACATCTTCGATAACTTTAATAAACAACTCACCCATAGATTGTGCATCCTTGTATTGTACAAGGGCAACAACTACTTTCAAGAAGACTGGTCCATTTTGGAATATACCAAGAAATTGATGAGAGAATGTCGTGTTGTATCCGTCCATCCATCAGAAACAACACTAACACCAGATGAGATCCATGATGATTTAATAGGTTGTAGAATTTTATCCACCTCCTTCCTTTCCTTAACCAGTAATGTGGTTCTAAGCTTCTCTGAACTTGGAGATACATACGCAGTTGGAGCCATATCAACTAGAGCTCGATGCATCTCAATAAACAAAGGTGATTGTGCAACATTAGAAGAAATGAAGTTGAAATAGAAAAAGAATGCAATTGTAAGATCAACCTCATCTCGCTTCTCACGCTGAAAAATCTTGTCCATTGGACCAAAAGTTTGGACTTCCCTCTTTTTTGTTGGCTGAATTTCAGCCCCAATCCCAAATCTACTAGCATTCCTCAAGAATGGAAGAGGATTTTCATTTTTCTAATTTTCTTGCTTGTTGTCAGCACATTCCCCAAGCCAGTTGCATCCTCCCTTTCCAAATCCATTCTTTCTTTAAAACTAATATTTTTTCATGCTCCAATTCCACAAGGAAGGGCCAACAAATGGCCCTTCAACTCGAAAATAAGTGCTCGTAAATTCACCCTTGCAGAAATTACAAGACCAAAGGATCTTCCCTCCCCCACCAACCTTTGGCCCTTGTTTCTTTATTACATACTTCCATAGAGGGTATTTTTTCTATTGTGATCGTTATCTTGCTATAACAGCATCATATGTAGGCTTAAAAGCACCTAAAGCTTCACTTGTAGCACTTGGGGCACTTTGACCAGTAGATGCTGAAAAACATGGAGGGGGGAGGGGGTTGGGGGACCACGAACAACACCGCCCTTGCCTTTCCTTTGACCTCTACAAGTTGCCAGGGGTGATTGAGCCATTAATCTTCTTGTTGTTACATAGTCCACAACTGTAATAAAAATGACTTGCAAGTGCAAGTTGCAACAGTCGCCAAATCCTTCACCTACATAAAAGAAACAATTAACTTTCAGTTTCCATCATGTTCAAACTTCATATAAAGGTAGTTTTGTTTATAAATTATAAATTTAGAAGGCATAACTTATTATCTATCGATTTCGCTATAAGACAATATTCTTCTTGTTGTCCACCACTTCCCGTTTGAATTTAGGGCGAAACCAAGGATTTCATCCCTGCATGCTCTAGGATTTCATCAATAAACAGTGGACATTCTTTTATAGTTGTAACTTGTCACAAAAGCGACCCTATGATACCTGATTATAATATATATGCACTGCAAAATAATTAAATTAAGAGAGCTTTTTATTTTTATTTTTTAATGTATATTATGGAACATTGGTCATTAGTTCGCTTGATGATCATAGCGAATCTTTGGTAAATAAACTGGGTATTAGTTGGTTCACCACATATTACAAAAATAGTAAGAACCCAAGTTATTGGAGGGATATTTTATGATTGAAGAGAGGCTTGTATGTGTCCTATATCCTATAGCTTTTTCCCTAAGGTACTTTTGTGGCCATCAAATAACTATTGGAAATGCTTGCAGTTAAAACAATACAATGTTGCCCCAACAGTCTGTAGACACACACCTAGGCCCTATGACGGTCGGTATATGTAAGAGCAGTGTGTGTTATCAAAAAATTTAACTCTTTTGTTTACTTCCCAATTTCTCACCAAACTGTTAACAATCACCACCAAACTATTAACATGAAAGCTTTGCAATGGACATTTTCTGAGAATTTATAGCAAAACACTTTCTTGAATGCCTAACCTAGGAACAATTAAGCTATTTTGAGCACAAAAAAAGCAATCGAAACTTGAAAGCCATTATAACCAACAGGACGAGCTCAAATTCAATCTAAACAGTGGCATTCTCAATATAAAAATAATATGGTTTTTTAACAGTGGCATATTGGCATTATAACCCACGGGCCACGACTTACAAGAAATCTAAGCTCCAAACCCACATGCTCCAAAACAGGAAATTTAAGCTCCAAAGCACACGAACACTATTCTCCAACACCCAGGTCGATGTTAATTTGACAGTTGGGAATCGGGATTCAGGAACTGCGCTCTCAATGTGAAGTGAGCATTGCACAACTCCAAATTCCAACACAACACGGCAGCGACTCCAGTGAGCAAACAATGACCAAGTTCCAACACGACAACGACTCCAGCGAGGAAACAATGACCAAGTTCCAACACGATAGCGAGCTTTGGCGACAAACAATGATCGAAAAAACGAAAAAAAGAAACCACGCGTGGGCTTTGAGTAACTTTTCGTGGAACACATGTCCTAAGAGGAAAAAACGTTAGGGCACATTTTCGCCACATCAAAAACACATGTCGCGATTGAAGGACACAAACAAAATCGTTTTCGACACGTTTTAGGTCGTATTTCGTGTTCGACACGTGAAATACGGGACACATGACCCTGAGTGATGTGTCTTGTGACTTAGATGAGCATTAGTCCTCGTAACCATAACCCAATTAGAAGAATGAGATGAACATAAAATTACTAGATATATACTCAACGTGACTATGTGGAAGAGTCTGAGAAATTTGCAAGAAGTAGTAGCTTACCCTAAAGCAAGATGGACAATTTTGGATTCAAAAAATAGTGATGGTGAAATAACTTTAGCACTTTGGTGGTATATCATGAATGAATAACCTCGTGGAAAATGGTTGTGGAAATATAGTAGTGTTTTGATATAAGAACAAGGTAAAGATCATTATTAAATAATGGCAATGCCACTCCAAAAGAAAATATTGTTAACCAATGAAGATACAAGCCATTTGAAGGAACTATAGAAGTATGGTGACGTTAGATCAAAGAGGTAATAAATCCATGACTGCATATAGGATGGGAATGGAGAAGACAAAAAAAAATATTGTTAAAATTTCATTGGTAGAAAAATGGGGAAACCCCTTAGCATGAATTATAGTTAAATGATAATGATATTTAAGCGAGGTGTCTGTTAGTTTTTTATGGATATGGTAGCATCGAACAAGGGTTCTAGTCTCTAAGGTGTCAGAGAGGCTAAGGAACACGAGGACTACAAAATCTAGAAAAGGTTTCAAGAGAAAACACTTAGAAACCCCTCAATTAAATTATTTGATCAATAATTAAGGGGTTTCTAACTTAGTAAAATTAATTAATTAAAGGGTATTAATTGAGGAAATCGATCTTTCTCTAGAGACTTCCAAAAAAGCCATTTGATGGAGTCTAAGATGATCTGAGCCATCAATCATGATTAGCTCTTGGTCGTTGATACTCCAGCGAAATATTATAAGAGCTGTTGAAAATTTGGAAGGCTGGAGATTAATACAAATTCTCTTCTTGATAATTACTTGTCAACTTACTTGTGTTAGTTATGTCTTCTCTTACTTAATCTTTCATCAAGTCAATTATCGAAATGCACAAGACACAAAAGTTAGGCTCCTAGAGCCAGGGCAAAACCTCTCCCTCTTGGAGAGGAAAACCCACAAATAATTCTTCTTATAGATCTTCAAATGACAAGTACCATGACCCAGACTTAGACCCTTAACCTAGAAGTGCTTCCAAGACCTTGATCTTCACCTTGTTACACAGCCCTTGCAAATTGTCCTTGATTATCTGCTGACTGTCCTTGACTATCCGCAATCTTCCTTCCTGCACTTGTTCACACTCAGATGTTGCCCTATTTCACTGATCTGTCCGCACTTCATGGCTTCCTTTATATTTGAAATTATTCATGAGTTATTGATCCACAAATCTTCATGAAATTGACCAGCACCTTTTATTGTTCCTTAACCACACTTATGCTTCCCAAAATGTCCGCACTGTACTCTAGTATAAGTCCGCATTATTTCCAGGTAAATGTCCACTGAATGTTCATATATATATATATATATATATATATATATATATATATATATATATATATATATATATTTCCTGTCTCAATATATCCGCAATTCCTGCCTTAATATATTTGCAATTCCTATCTTAGTATATCCGCAACTCCTATCTCAATATATCCGCAATTACTGTCTCGGGATATATGCAATTCCTGTCTTGGTATATCCGCAACTCCTGTCTCAGTATATCCGCATGAGGTATAGTGTTATCCACTTATATTCTTTCTAAAAAACAATCTGCAAACTGTCTTAAACTTTTCGGTAATTTCATAGGAATCTGTAACCCTAGACACAAGTACCTCCGCAATGTTCCTGAGATTTATGTCCGCAAATTACAGAGATGTATTACGAGCTTGTATTTATTGTGTTCTGCGTAACACAGTGGGGTATTTATCGTTGTCACCGCCTGTGGTTGAGCCAATCAGCATATGAAGAGGTGTGACTAATCTTTAGGCTGACTTGTCCAGCTGATATGAAGCCGACTTCTCCAAGGAATATTCCAGCAAGTTTACAATTGTTTTTCACTGTAATTTGGAGTTGTCTTCAACGTTGCATAAAGGGCTATAGTGAGCTTATTCCACAAGGTCCTGGAGCATATAGCTAGACTTAACTCAAACCTATTGGACATCAAGAAGAAGTCCATCTACTTGACAAAATATGCTCATGAAACCCATGAAGCAAATACAACAATAATATATATTTATTTTGACTTCTTCTTTTTCATAATTACATAATTACATGAAGACCGACCTAGTTACACTTTTCAACACTCCCTCTTAACTAGGGAGGTATTCATACAGGTACATGGTCACTTTCAAACTGAAGAATATCATAAGAAGAATCAGATTGGTAATCGCATCTGTATAGCATCATATCAACCAACATTGTCCTAGTGCAAGGCCTTGACTAACAGCCCCATCTCTCAACGAGACAATGGGCTACAATGCTAGCGAGACACATGACTAATAGACACCATATTCATTGTCTCTCCAAGGTACATACCCCACCTAGGTGTTCCCAGAGTATGACTGTCTTGGACTATTCTTCTCTTGGGTAACCAACCCTCAAAGAATATCGATCCACGACTACTCTTATCTTGAATGCCCTATCTCATTCTCAAAGAGTATCGAATGCCAGATGATTACCCAGTCCTCCATTCTGTCTTCCAGGTGAAGACCAGAATGATGTGTCTATCCATATTCTCTTCACATGGCCTTCACTAAGACTTACGATTGTTAGTCCTAGTCTAATGCATGACACATGTAATAGAGAATCACATACATCACTCCCTCTTAACACAGGAAGGACATATTTCAAGTTTCTTCCAAGCAAGAAATTTACCACCAGGCTCCTCATCAACCAGGGTCCTGCAGCAGCAATTCAGCTACTCATGAAGAGTTCCTCCCCTCGATATCATGGATTTCGATTTTTAAGGAATATTCAAATTTGGCTTCATAGGGCACAAATAATCCATCACTTTTAGTCACGAGTCATATCCACTATCAGAAAGTGATTCATCAGTCTTCCTCATCTGGTCCACCATTATGCCATGTTGCTTTCCTTCGAATCATCCCCAAGGATCATACATCCTTTCTTATGATTAGCAGCCCTGCACAAATTCATCCAGATAAACATATATATATATATGAACTTTTAGAACAAAAGTTACCTTAGTGATGATCTTTCACCATGACATCTTCCTATAGGCATCGGAATCTTTCATACAAATTGACACATCTCCTAATGATATGTTTTGTCAAGAGTCTTCTTATTTACTAGACTTCTGTCAGAGTCTACATCTTCTAGGCTTCTGGATGATAACTGCCTCTTGACATAGTTGCATTTCATGGTCCCTTCCTTTCTGCACATTCTCCATTCCCAGGTACTTACAACCTTTCTAGTTTCTCGTTCATATACAATCACCTCATATTCCATGAGGACATATTATGTTGATTTCATCTGTCCGTGCACTGAGAGATACTCCTCCATAGATCATACTTCTAAATACAAAAGTTCATTACTTGCAACCATATGACATGACTTCACAACATCCAATGTTAGCATATAAATATATACATACCTCATACCCTTTTCCCTTGAGTCATCATGTAGCAATTTCTCAAGAATGAAGAGCTTCATTCTCTTGGCCTGCTCTATCAATATGTCATCACATCCCAGAAATCTGTTTCCATGATGACCCTTGCTCTTGATGACTGTTTTCCATTAGTAATGTTATTAGAGAGGTTTTCCCGAAGCTGATTCACTAGGAGCTCCTACCTAGCTTTCATTAGGATGTTACACTGCTTCCTATCATATAACCAACAGAAATCACTTAAAGGAGAAGATGATCTCAATCGTAGTGGAGATCCCTTGATCCTTCTTTCTTATCAGGCTCTTTCCTGATTTTAGAGACATGGGCTTCTTCCCTATTTCTCTTGTCCTTTTTCATATTAAGGACAATTTCTATTTTAATGCCCAAGTTCATCACATCCAAGGCATCGTGCTTCTTCCACATTTCTTCTTTTATTCTGAGGAAAAAAACTTAGCAAATCTTCCTTTCTACCTGGACATGGCTGCAAAGGCTTGATTCCTTCACTTGATCCGTAACAGCTTTTGGCTTTTAATCGTGTTTCCTCTATTTACATAGAGACCCTAAATCGTGGAATGGTGTGACTTCTATCTTCCTGTATAATCCTAAAGTGAAGTTTCCCCATTCTTCTGGCAGAGTATTCAGCATCACTGTAGTCATCTCAGAGTCAAACATTACTTCTCCTAGTTCATGCAATTGATCAGAGAGATTTGTTCTCCTGTAGTACTTACAGAGAATAGCTCCACCAATTTCTCATATATTCCTTTTGTTGGTTCTATATTTGGTAGATCAAAGATGATAGAGTCTTTTATGGATTCTATAAGAATCCTTTGGACTATTATATCTCCCTTCATGAATTTGGCATGACTCCATTGTCTTTGTCTTCTATGCAGAAAATTTGGAAACCCTAACCAATTTGTTTCTTTCTTTGCAAAGAAGACATTTTAATAGATCCATATGAAGTCATAGATATACTTACTTGAGTAGATGCTTTTTGGATCTCGCTTTCCTTTTGATGGTGATTGATGAGGATGTTCCGTTGCTTCCTTGAAAGATCAAGGATGATAGATAACTTTCCTTGAAGCTTTTGATGGCAATACTTTGAGATGACAATGACCTGCTGGCACATTTAAGATGGTACTATAATACTGCCTTTAATGCAAAACTGTCTTCTTTCTGTTACTGTGGAAAACTGACCTTTCTTCTAATCAAATCCTTGCTTTGTATATTGTGATCCAATGTTGTTCATTCAAAGATCCTAACTATTGTGTAGACTTCCTTCTTTGGTTTTGATTCTTCAATATTTCACCATGCTTTGATGCCTTCCATGAAATCTGATCTTGAGTGTCTCTATCCCCTTTCTAGCACCTTAGCTCTGATACCATGTTGAAAATTTGGAGGGCTGGAGATTAATACAAATTCTCTTCTTGATAATTACTTGTGAACTTACTTGTGTTAGTTATGTCTTCTCTTAGTTAATCTTTCATCAAGTCAATTATCGAAATGCACAAGACACAAAAGTTAGGCTCCTAGAGCCAGGGAAAAACCTCTCCCTCTTGGAGAGGAAAACCCACAAATAATTCCTCTTATAGATCTTCAAATGACAAGTACCATGACCCAAACTTAGACTCTTAACCTAGATGTGCTTCCAAGACCTTGATCTTCACCTTGTTATCACAGCCCTTGTAAACTATCCTTGATTATCTGCTGACTATCTGCAATCTTCCTTCTTTGACTATCAGCAAATCATCTTTGATGGAGTCTAAGATGATCTAAGCCATCAATCATGATTAGCTCTTGGTCATTGATGCTCCAGCGAAAGATTATAAGAGAAAGTCAATGGAGTTGGAAATAGACACAGTTTACAGGTTGTGAGCAAGGCAAATTGAGCTACCCAGTTCGCAGTTTTCAATGAGGGCACAGTTCGAGCTAGGGAAGGAGAGTAGTAGGGGTTTGCAACAAGGAGAATTTATGGAGAAATGCTCAAAAGGTTTTCCAGTTTCCAGAGTCAGGGAAGGAAGGCAAAATTATCCAGCAAGGAGGCCGCATTTTGAAATGTGAGTTGCCCAGTTTGTCAGTGTGAGTTATCGGGAGAGGGATCGATTCAATTGCTAGTGCTCGGATCTAGTCCCGAGAGGCCTAGTGAATTGTTTGCAGAGGCAGAGACATGCAGGACAACTCGTTTGGAAGAGTTTTGGAGGCAGATCGAACTCATCTGGGCAAGCAAAGTGCATTTCCAGTCCAACTATGCAAAATAGCTGGGAAGTGTGAGTTTGTCGGACAAGGCCAAAAGAAGTGTTGTGAGGGAAAAAGAATTTTTCCCAGTATTTTCTAGTTGAGATAAATTGTCGAAGCTGAGCCAAGAAGGCCAAGAGTGTTAATTTTTCCACTGCTCTATGTTATTTCAATTACTTTAGCCCAATTCACTTATTCAATAAACAATTCGGTAACAATTACTCTTTCTAATTCAATTCAGTAACTGAAGATAAAACAATAAATGCAATGACAATAGGAGACCATCAACCCATCAAAAAGAGACACTGATTTGATCAAAGACTAGGGAAAAACCCACAAGGAGGAAACCCTTTAAAATTTGTCTTCTATTAGAATGCCTTCAAATGTTCCACGGAGAATACAATGAGCCGAAATCCATAAACAATATCAAAGTCAAAGTTTTGACTTATACAATCAATCTATTACCAATATCAAAATATGTGCCAATAGTCAAATCTGGTCAACTGTCATAAAGTATGCAATTCTGAAAAATTCAACAGCAATCAATGGGCCCTAACTAGTTTTTAAGTGAACGGTCAAACAACCCTTCAAGAGCTTAGTCAACAGCCCACAACTTCTACCTCAATTGTTGGTCCAAGTCAGCCCAAAACAGTCAACAAAAATTCAGTCAAACTCGGTCAAAGGAGAGAGAAAACTCTGTGGTCAAGTCTGCAATTTATTATGTGGTAAACCCAAGACAAAAAACTCAGTTTTTGTGCCAAAAAGTGCGGCATGCCCAAACAGAAATTCTCTCAAAAGATCGAACCAAAAATCAGCCCATAATGTCAAAGTCAACGCTGGTCAAAGTTGCAGAACTGCTTCAGATTTTGGCCACCTGTAATTCGTCCTTCTAGCCCACACATGTGAAGAGACCTTGCAATTTTGTATGAACCAATGAGGAGAGGAGAGAGAAGATGTGTGAGTTGATGAGTGTCCAAATGCAGTGCTTCAAAGGTCAAAATTGGTCATCTCGAAATGAGGAATCTAGTCCAATGATTGGAATTTTTCACTGAGCTGCCAAATTCACAAGCAGTTGTGATTCTCTATATTTTTTGCATGAAAAAATAAACCCTCATCTGTTGCACCAGTTTTCCCTTCGAGGTTTTTCCAGGGACATTTAGTCCAAATTCCAAAATAACGGTGTCAATTTTTATTGTGTGCATTTATTTCTCAGTTCTTGTTTATAATTCCGCAGCGTTTTTATTGTGAAGAATGCTTCAGTGCTTTAATCAGTATTTGTCGTAAACAAATAAACTTCTAATAGTTAGAATATTAAACTCCAGTTGTTGCATTCATGGAAATTTTACATTGCCCAACTAGAATTACAACAAAATGGAGTTATTAGGATTGACGGTGGTTAATTAAAGTTCATAGAAGTCCCTTAAGCATGATTGGTGAATTTCAGAGTGATAACCTATATAATTTTAAATGCCAAGATAGAGAGTTGTGAACACTCGTAATTGGGTAGGAATGACAAGTGATAAACTAAGGAAAATGTTCAAAGGTTTAAACGGACAAAGATAACAATTGAAGCATGAGAAGAAATGTTGCTAGAAATTTTATGAGACTTTGAGAAGGATCGAGTACATATTGACAAGAGAAGTGAAAATCAATTAAGAAAGGGGTATTTGGCTAATATACCATTCATGAGTGAATTAATGATATAATGAGACTTCATATAGAACAACTTAATAAGTTGTGCCATTAGTATTGAAGGAAGTTATTGTCAAACACACTAAGCATATAAAACCTTTGGGTGGATGATAATGGTAGTAGTGGTTTTGAGCTTCCTCTAGCCCGACTTGAAGAAGGGTGAATCTATGATAAAAAGAGGTTGAGCGATATTGAGATGGGAACTTGATGAGATAAGTAGATATTTTATGATAATTACATAGTGACGAATAAATCACCATGGCTCAACAAGCCCTTGTGCAAGTGGATAAGCACGATAACAAAATTAAATTAGGATAACCTAGTGTAATGGTACTATAATGGACAAGCAAAATATGTATAGTGATCGTGGAATTTTAATGTTGATATTGATTAATTAAAGAATGATTGTGCAGCTAGTAATATCTTAATGATGAATTGCACTAAATTCCTTGGGGAAGGAAGAATACATGACTAGAGATTAAACTTTAAAGCTCAAGAAGATGAGGCTCATTTGAAGTTTAACAATGTACTTAAATGACTATATCTACTTTGAAAAAGTAGGAATGATTATTGAAAAGTAATTTGTATCTTGATGTAACATGACACTAATAGTATTGGTGAAATAGCCTAGATCCTAGAGGGATGTTGAATAATCTTGCTTCATAGTTAGTATTCATTGTTTATACAAGCAAATGAAATTGGTTTTGCTAATGAGTCGTGATAAGAATGCTTGTGGTGTAATATTGCTCTATATTTGATATGTATTGAAATGATTCTCATATTTATGAAGTTATGTTATGAAGTTATATTGACATGTGGTTCCATTTATTATGTGATGTCATGATATATCTTTGATGTTATAATTTATGATGATATTTCATGGTGTGAAGTTTGTGGCAATCACATACAGATTTTATGACATGCATGAGCATGCAGTTTTTACTATTCAGAATGTTGTAATAACAATGATGTTATGTTCTCATGATGGCATGCAAGAGTCGGCATGTAGAGTATTTTCTATGATATTATGATGTTATAACTAATGCATTTGTTGCATGTTGAGATGTGGTGATTGATAGGAAATCCACAAATGGGTCGACAAGGACAGTTTATTTGATGATCTCATGGGAGCCCATACTTATGAGGGAGAATATGTAACACCATATGGGTTGACGACAGACTCAATCAACACTACATATGCCATTGGTTCTTTTGCCTTGTATAGCTCTTGATGGATAGCTCTCGAAGGGCTATGGTACCATCTTAAGGAAGTCGAGTGCCTGATATTGGTTGGGATGTCGAAGTCCAGAAGTGTGTGCAGGACTTTGATGCCTGGTGTTATACACCTTAGTGATTTGTACAGGGAGTTGGGCCAACCTTGCAAGATGCCTGGGGTCATTGAGTATTGGGACTGGATGCCTGCCTTGAGGCAGATGAGGTCTGAGCCTTGGGTCTCTGGTATAGAACATGAGGCTTTATGCCTAGTTTCGAAAGTTGGGAAAAAGGACTTGAGATTCCTTGTGATTTCCCTGTTGTTATGATGTAACTTTCGATGCATGTTGGTATACTAGTTCAACAGAGGGTGTTGGTCAAACGTGGAGTAATAAATAAATAAAATAATAAGTAAGTTAAATGATTAAACTTAACTTCGAGACGAAGTTCCTTAAAGAGGGGGAGTATGTAATGCCCCGTAGTAATAAATCAATAAATAATAATAATAATAATAAATAAACCAATAAATAATAAAGAAAAGATAATAATAGTAAATAAATAAAATAATAAATAATAAACTGAAATTCAAAATAAATATATAAAAATAAACTATAAAATAAGTAAGAATAAGTAAAGTTACCAAAAAGTAAAAAGGAATAAAATAAGCAAGAGTTAAATTAAGAAAAAAAGTGGAGTTAAGGAAAACTTAAGACAAAAATAAAAGTTGGCATGCACACATGGATTGTGTGTAGATCCCCTTCCAATCCCCTTTCTATTTAATGGATGAAAGGAAGGTGAGAGGCATTCATTCTTTCCGGAGGAGTACTTTGGGAGACAAAGGATTCACTGGCAATAGTAGTTGACTGAGGGCTCGAGGATGGCCAGCGTTGAAAATATAACTAGTGTCAATCTTCATAATGTAATACAAATATATCATTGATGTACTTATTAAATTCATCATTATTATTTTATTTCTAGTCAAAGCAGGTTCTTCATGCTTATAGAGTCAATTGAGTCAAAAGAAAATTCATTATGAGTCAAAGAAATGTAATTGAGTCAAAGTTCCATATGGACTTTTTGTAACAAAAGGAAATTTATTTTTGTCTCGAGTCAAAGAGTCAAAAATTCAACACAAGACCAAGTTGACCCCTTGTTGGAAAATTCAACCTATGTGGCAACTATTCGACCCTCCTAGACAACTATAAATACAAGGCAGTTCAACCTCATTCACTCACTCACTCAACACATCGATTTTTGTGCCAAAGAAAGAAGAAAAATCAACGAAAGTCAAAGGAGATAGAAGACGAACATTTATGCCCTTGTTTTGCTTACAGGTGTGAAGGTTTTGTGATTTTTCTAAGGTGCTACAAGGCTGAAATTTGTCCATTTCTTGCAAGTCCGAAAATTCTATGGTTTCACCGACAGAGATTTGACAAGCGTTGACTTTGACTTTGTTGGAGATGACTTGGAGGAGGGCTGAATTGAATCTTTGTGACAGTCTTGGTCTTGGTCTTGGGTCTTGGATATCTCACTTCGATCTGATTCTATAAGAAGAGGATTTTTTGGGTCTTCCCCCATGTGGGGTTTTTCCCTGGCTTGGAGCCTAATTTTTGGTTTTCTTTGTCTCTTTGTGATTTTTAGGTTTTTGGTAATTGCTTGATGAAGAGAATATAATATTTAATAAGAAGCCAACAAACATTCACAAGTAATTATCACGTTAAGAGAAATCATCATTATCTACTTGCATTTTGTTTCTCAGCGGCCAGTTGTAGAAAAATTCTATGCAGTTGAGCCTACGGTCAGGTGGAGAGCCATCCCCAAAAATTTGTTGCGGTCAACAAGATCCAAGTAGTGTTACAACTCCGAAATCACTAATAAGATATATCTTCACTTTACAAGTAAGTCTTCTCTTCTCATGTTCTTCTAGATTATATGCTAATCAGTTGAATATTTTTGTGTTGATTATTAAAGGCATGGTTTGATGTGAATAGTTGTATGTTTTGAATTATGAGTCGTTACAATTAACCTTTATATATGAGGTTGTACATCAAAGTTTCCAAAATCAGCCTTTATGCATGAGGCTATATGTGCTAAAACTAAAATAAAACATGTGCTAAAGACAATTATTGACTACATATCATTAATCATGGCAATCCTCATCCTCATCAACAAACAAGATGCTTGTTCATCAAAATAGGCAACTCTAATAGTACTTCTAGTTCCACTTGCATCACCACTAATATTAATAGTAGCAAGAGAGAGCTCTAAGTCTCAACATTCTTCTTCCACATCCCAATATTTATGAGGTCCACTTGTATATTGTTCACACCTACAAGACACCAGGCATAGATTTGAATGAGCATATACAAGATCATCATCCTTCTGCGATCCCAACTTGTTGCATGTTGGGGTTGTTTCTTGGCCACTTGAGTGAGCGCGAAACAAACACTTAACTAGACAAAACACTGTAGTTTTTAGCTAAAATGGCCTCGAAATGTCACCATCCATACCATATGGCATTTCGGAATCACGAAATGTTGTATGGTATAGGCTACAGCCGATGACAAGCTGTTTCAACCGAGTTTCAGTATTTTTCAGATTCTGGTGCATTGCCCAGGGAAGCATTTTGTGCAACATATCTCATAAGTATGTGGTACCATAATCAACTGACTTAAGTGAGAACTTAGCAAAACATCAAAGGCATCATTACTCATATCCATTATGGAGTGAACAACATGTGTGGTTGTTGGTTGGAGATCCACATCATAGGAGAAAAATCTTCTCCTATGGTTACCCATGCATGTGGATGGATAACATAGCCCAAGGGGGGAGATTTTCAATCCCAAAATTTCCCAACATTACAGTGGAGAGAAAGCTCCCCTTTATAGAGTAGGTCTCTTTCTCTCATATAATAAAATATTATCATCTTTTAACTACCTCCATGACAAGTCAAACAAATATTATAATGATGGAGTTTCAGACCTCTCTTAAATCCATTGTGAACCATGTTACATGTGAAAACTAGGCTATCCAAGGAAATTTGCCCTTATCCAAAAATAATAGTAATATGCACCAAATAATGCTCATGATAGCAAAACACCACCAAAAATAGGCATCAAACCACGTCAAATGCCAAGTGTCCACATGAGATGAGCCCTCCAAAAGTGTGCATGCATGCAACCACTCCTATGTGAATTCCAAGGTATCCAACTCCATGGATGATGCCAAATAGATGGAGCACTCAACAAGATAAGATGTAGTCAAAACCCCAAAATAGCAAGTGAACCATCTCCACAAAGCAAATCCAAGGAGATAAGGGAAAATTAAGGTTTGACCATACCAAAACTACTCAAAAATAAAATATATCTCCAAAAACAGCAGTAAATATCTCCACAAGTGTGCCCTCCAAGAACATCCAAAAAATAGAAAGGATAAATATTCCACAAGTGCGCCTTCCAAGAATAATCTACAAAAATAGAAAGGAGACCAAATACAAGGTCAAGCTAAAACACAGGTGTGACTCTCCTCATGTGCCACATGCCTCCCAATAACAACCTCCATAAATAATATATTCAAGCCAACTTACAAGTCAAAGAGATGAGAGTGCTCCCTAAAGAAGGTCAACGATGCCAAGTGTAGCTGAAATATCCATGCAATACAGATGAGAGAGCACCTAGTAGAGTTGCACCTTAGAAAACTTTGCCATGTAACTACCTCAACCACCCAAGAAATCATAAAATATTCTCCATGTGAAGTGTGACCTAGGAGGATGTGCCAAGGTGGTTAAAAATCATTAATAAAATACTCCATATATCACATCATAAAAGTGTTCAACCAACCCAAGAGAGAGCACCCTGGAGAAATGTGCCAACCTCTCTAACAAACATAATCTATTGCATACCTTGAAAATTGTGGCCAAGAATGGGGGTGCACCACTAGAAAACTTCAACTAAGTCCAAATAACCACTCCAAGTGTGAAAAGGAAGCATATAAAATAGGGTGTCCAAGCTATTGACATTTATTTGGATAAACTAAATTAATTTAGCCATTGAAAAGTTAAATCAACCTCAACATGTGTGCACAAAGATTAATGCTCAAATATAACCGCAATCCTCCTCCCAATTAGTCACCAACAACTTAAATCATCATGAACATGTGTGCCAATAAGGGATGCACTTTAATAAAATGTTGTACCGTGTAAATAAAAGATGTTCTACCTAGCAAAACCCCTTCAGGGGACTAGAACCATCAACTATATCCAAGATAGCCATATATACCAGACCACCATAAATAGATAGTATGCTCCACACCCATTAAAAATGCAACCAAGGGGTGATCAACAAGGAAAACACATGTGAAAAGACCACCAAACAACAAGCATGATCACCATCTAAACAAGGAGAAGTGAGACTCCGACAACCAAAGATCTTCATCAAGTGATCTAATGCAATGAAGAGGAAGGGGCTCCATGAAGATATATCCACCCAAGTCGGTCCAATGCTCCAAATGAACCAGCAAAATATCTCCATCAATGTGATGAAATCAACAAGATAGAACCTCATACAATATAGGTTGCAACATCAAGCTTCAACTTGGAGACATGCACTCTTTTTGGGAGTGCACAAGAACACCAAACATCTTTGGTTGAACCTTTCAAGAAGAAATAGAGACAAGACCATGTGGTGGGATGGATACAATTCAGCATCCACAAACATCACATACTGATTATTTCTCTTTCTTTTTTTAGATAGATCAGCAAAAGTTTGAAAGTTGGCTACAACAATGTCAAAAGGATAATGAAAATAAACTAATGCTCACGTGTTGAACTTATTCTTCCTACTCTACCTACCATAGAAATAGCTAATTATAGACATGCCCAAAAAGAAAAAAGCAAGAATGAATAATCCTAAGGAGATGGAGGCATTAGCCTATCTTTTGAAAAAGCAAAAAGTGGGAAAGCTTGATCATCTCACATGCAGTTAAAAGCAGTCTTGTTGGACTCACTTTTGTATAGTATGAAATCATCTCTAGCATGTGGGCCCTAGTATCTCTTGATACTGGGAAAAAGCAAACTACACAAAATAGTATTTTCTGTAATCTGATCTCACTAACTCTGGAAGGAGCCATGAGCAATGTCAATGTTTGGATGCATCTGAAATAAGACCAGTATGATGGATTCTCACTGGATCTTAACCCTCCAATTGCATAAATACTATTGGGATTAACAAGGCTATGAACCAAGGAAGTTGACTTCAAAAGGTGTTAGATCCTTCAATCCTCGAAACCAAGTTTTGGATGCAGTCACCAGTTATCAACTGATGAAACTAATTATAGCCAGTTGCAGCTACAATTCAGTAACAACACTAATAGATAACCACCTTATTTGGCTGGAAAGTTGCAAAACACTAACAACTATCAAATCTTAGAGTCAAATAAGATATATACAGAGCCCCACTCCCACCACCGCAAATCAATTCCGAAAATTAGATTTGCAGCCAATAACATTTTAAGACAAACATATACTTGAATTCAAGGTATGCACATTCACAAAAACATTACATCATCTTGTGTAGCAATATTGTACCATGTATTAGGCATACATTTTTCTGCCTAAAGACTAATTGAGAAAATGATACTACATCCTGAGAACAAGTTTTGTCACAGATAAACAAAAGTAAGACCAGTACCTCATACACTCCTTGGTGCATTAGCAAAAGGTCACGACTGCCTGATATCAGTTGCCAAACAAGACCCCTCAGACAATCTGGAATACCCTTTCTGATACGCCTTGTAACAACATTTGGCTTCCTTCTGGCATAGTGCTTCCAATCAGCTCCACCAGCTCCGATCATTTTCCTCCACTTTCGAACCCTCCTTTGTTCCCTACAGAATTTCAAACTATTGTGAATAGAATCTAATCATAGAACAAGTTATCCAAAATCCAATAGCGACATAATAACTTAATATATTCTGGATTACAAAGAACGGTTTCAAACTCCAGAAAACTTAACTTGAATGCATATTGCAGAGAAGCATCAAAATAAGACAAAACATATCTGATTAATGATAGCACTATATAGAAAATAAGAAATATAAAAACACCACCAACAGTAGGGAATTGGTTTCAAAGAAGAAAAGATTAATATGTCAAAACACAAGCATGAGTACTGTTGGAAGCAAAAATGGCTAACATATAAAACAAAAAACAAAAAGGACATAGTAAAGATATCATAGAGCAATGGAGCATTCTCGGTGGATAGATCATCGATAAAGTCCCGGAAAGATCTTTCAGAAGTGTCCAAAGCGCAAACTGAGATATAACTAAAGGTAATTTTGGCACTGCAGCTGCTTGATAAGACCAAGCCAACCACACACTCCATCTAATAGAATCAAAAAATCATATATATCAGATATGATGATATCTGTTTTAGAATCTTGATAAAAATATTCTACACTGCTAGATTTGTGTCATAAATATATATATCTATCAGCTGTAGTCAACAAACTCTAATGTAATTCAATTTCAGCCAAACAGAATAATAATAAAACAGCAGTGCAAATGAAAATTTGGTTGATCATCATCAAACATATAACCATTTGAAAAAAAACACTATCGTTGTTATACATACAACACAAGTGTCATTTTGTTGCTTCAATTTCATATGAACTCCATGTTGTATATAGAGCATGTTGTAGATTTTCACATCCACCATGCCATGATAGCATATAGAGAATTTTGTCTGCATGGCCTGTTTCCGCACATGGAATATTCATTATGAAAGATGCAAAACAAAGAGTTTCATGTCCCATCCCATTGTAATATTTCTAATTAGCAGTTATGCTAATTAGAATATTAATTTTTGTCAATTTTGTATTTTGCTTAAGTTTTGGCCAAAAAGATGTGGACTTGGGGACCCACAAATAAAACTTAATAGACTATAGGTAGCACACATTAGCCTAAGGCAAAAATTGCGGCTCTAGTGGAGAATGATGGCCCAATGAGGAGATACTGCGAAGCACATGGGGGCAGCACAGTGATTGGGTCGAAGAGGAGGCAGCACAGTCTGGAGTAAGGTTGCGGGGAAGCTTCTTCCCCCCCCGCCTCCCTCCACCCGATCCCGCTCCCAAAACACGCTCCGTTCGGGGGCTCTTTGGGAGCACTCGGGAGCACGCTTCTGAGCCTAAAAAAACGCTCCCTATTTTTTCGGGAGCGTTTCAGGGAGTGCTCAGGAACAAACACTACCTGAGCGCTTCCCCCATTAAAAAAACAATTCAGCAGCGTTTTTTTAAATGAAGGGAGCAGTCGGGGAGTGTTTGCTCCCGAACACTCCCAGCAAAAAAAACGCTCCCGGGCCCATTTAAAAAAAAAAAATTTGGACGGAAAATTTCCGAATTTTTTGGGAGGGAGGGAGAGGGGGTTGGGTAAATAAAAGCCCACCCTCCTCATTTGTTTTTCATTGTTTTAGTTTGAGAGTGAGAGCAAGAGCTTGAGAGTTGGAGAGCAAGTTGGAGAGCAAGAGAGCTTGAGAGTTTGGAGAGCGAAGTACCAAGGAGAGAGCAAGGAGAGAGCAAGGAGCAAGCTGCAAGAGAGCAAGAGGAGGATTGAAGGAGTCAGGAGTCAGGACAAAGAGGTAGGACTTCTAATCTACTTTTTATTTTCTAGGAATCATTTTTAAATTGTTCAAAAATGAAAACTTGATTTTTTTTCTCAATGTTGCATTTTAGTGTGTTGAAAAGTAAAAAATTGAATTGTTTTTTTCCTATGTTGCATTTCCTATTCTCATTTGGCATTTCTCCTTTTTTTTTGCAGGCTAGAAACTTGAAACTTGAAACATCATGGCTATATGGCTAGGGATTTTCTTCATGTTGGTTCCTTTCTTTGTAATAATGGTGTTGGAGAGTAGAAGAAAGAGGCCCATTAGAGAAGAGGAGGATGAAGAAGTGGGTTATAGTGGATTTGATGAAAATCCTGAAGAGGAGTATGCTGAGGAGGAAGGGGAGAGTGGAGAACATGAGGCCACAGAGACCCCAACTAGACAAGACCAAAGTAAAACACCATTGTGGAAATATGTTCAGAGGCAGAAAGGAGAGAAAGGTGGTGGAACCACTAAATTTCTTTGCCCCCATTGCAATAAAGAATACACAAGTTCATACACCCATGCCAGAAGGCACCTTTGTGGGAAAATGCCAGGGGATGGAGAGAAAAATCTAGGAATCAAAATTTGTGTAAGTGTGCCAGCAACAGAGAGAGAGAAATATAGAAAGGAAGAGGAGGTTGCCCTACAGAGATCTAAAAGATCTAGGGTTTTCATTGATTCTTATGCACCATCAGGTCCATCACATCATGGACAAAGAAGTCCATCAACTTCCACCCATGGCAATGGATATGGAGGCACACCTAGACCAAACATCTCCTTAAAGCATGGAACCATATCCGATTTCCTTGACAAAGGGTGTAGGAATGATGTGGATTCAAAAAAATTCCGGTTTCTATATGCATGTGGGGTGCCATTCAATGTTCTTCACTCACCTTATTGGCATGAAATGGTTTCTGCCATTAATGATGCCCCCAAAGGATACAAGAGCCCTGAGTATGACAAGGCCAGAACCGTGGGACTTGATCATAAAAAAGCTAAAATAAATAATTCTTTGGCTAGAATGACAAATTCTTGGAATGAGCATGGGGTGTCCATTGTATCTGATGGATGGACCAATGTAAAAGGAAAGCCATTGATAAGTTTTTTGGTTGTGTCTGTTAGTGGTGCAATATTCCTTTTAGCATATGATTATTTACACAAATTCAAGACCGGCATTAGCATTGTAGAACCATTACTTGAAACAATTGAAAGTATTGGGCCATACAATGTCATCCAAGTCATCACTGATAATGCTACTAACTGTAAGGCAGCAGGAGCAATTATTGAGGATAAATACCCCAACATATTTTGGTCTGGGTGTTTGGTTCACACAATGAACCTTTTGATGCATGATATCATTAAAAACAAACAACCTCAATTCAAATGGCTTGGTGATTTGTACAAGAGGTAAAAAAATGATAAAATTTATTACAAATCATAGCAATACCCATGGGCTTTTCCGTACTCACTCCAAATTGGAGTTGTTGAAGATAGCAAAGACTAGATTTGCTAGCTATTACCTCACCTTCAAGAGCCTTTTGAAGGTAAGAGAGTCATTGGCAGCAATGGTATCAAGCCCACACTGGTAGGTATTAAAGGACAGGGCAGCGACAATAGTTGATAGGCAAGGTTTTGAACAGGTGGAGGAGACCGCCCTTGATCCTTTGTTTTGGGCACATGTGAGGGAAATATAGAATTTCACCAAGCCCATTTATCACATGATTCGTTTTTCAGATACAGATAAACCAGTGATTGGGGAGGTTTATGAGCAGATGGATAGCATGTTGGGGCAAATAAAAGATGTTGTTAAGAATAATGATCCCAACTTGTATGCAATGATTTACAACTGTGTGTGTGCACGGTGGAATAAACTCAATGTTCCACTACATGCCTTGGCATATATCCTTATGCCTAAATACTACTCTCCATCTTGGTTGGGCCAACCTACACCTGGAGGTAACGTTAGGATCAAACCTCACACAGATCCAGAGGTACGAGAGGGGTACATGAAAGCATTAGACAAGTTGGTCCCCGACAGGGAGGAGTGTGCTAGATTGTGCCTTGAATTAGGCAGATACTTCAGTTGCACTAGTAACTTTGGTTCTTTCCATGCAATGGAAGACAGAGATAGATTTGATGCTCTCACATGGTGGGAAGCATATGGCGGCATGGGACTTTTGCCAAAGTTGGCAAAAAAAGTTCTCTCACAAGTTGTGAATACTTCTTCTGCAGAGAGGTGTTGGAGCACCTACAACTTCATACATAATGTGAGAAGAAACAGGTTGAATGAAAATCGAGCTCAAAGCTTGGTTGATGTGCATAACAACTTGAGGTTGTTGAGTCATTACTGTGATCGAGCATATGAGGATCAATCATATAAAGTCTGGGACAACAACCCAGAGGATGATAATTTGGAGGACAGAATTGTACATATGGAAGAATTGGAAGCAGAACTTTTGAGGGATGATGATGAACCATCAGCAGCCATGCCACCGCCACACACAGGGCCAGTCCCACCATCCAGTAGCAGTGCGGGTGCCAGTGCCAGTGCTCGATATCCAACTATTGTTCCTTTGCAGATTCAACCTCCACCTACATCCTCACGTTGCCCTCCGCCTTCTAGTCATGGTCGTGGTACTCCTGAGAGTACTAGAAGACCACCATTGCCTCGTGGTTCTCACAAATTAGACATTTCTCGTGGGTGTGGCAAGGGGCCAGCCAATAGATAAAATAGATTTGTTGTTTACTAGTCTTTTCTATTTTCTAGTAGTTTTTATCTTTTATAATTGTTGAATAGTTGAAACTTGACTCTTTCATATTTAATGACAATTTAAGTTTGAAGTTTGAATTTGAAAGGTGAAACTTTGAAGTTGGCATTTATAAGTTTACAAGTCATTATGAATTATGAATATGATGCTTCATGAAAGTTATATGGTGATCAATGAATCAATGATGATAAATGTTATATAATATAAATGATGATAAATGTTATATATCAATGATGATAAATGTATATTGAATTTTGAAATCAATGAATCAATGATGATAAATGTTAGATATTGAAATTTGAAATCAATGATGATAAATGTTATATATCAATGATGATAAATGTTATATATTGAATTTTGAAAGCTTGAAACCTTCGGATTGATGATTTGCGAGACTCAAGAGTCAATATGTTCTCTGCTTCCAACTCGTGGGCGTGGTTGATGAAGATTATAACTTCTAGATGATTGATGTTATATGATTCAATCTATGTTTTTATGTTTTTTATGTCTAATTCATCATTCTACATGCTTTTGTTGACATATATGCATCAAAATATAAAAAATATATATTTAAAAAAAAACGCTCCAGACCGGGAGCTTTTGAAAATGGCGCTCCCGCTCCCGCTCCCAAGTAACCATGGTCAGGATGTGGGGCCCAAAGGAACATTGGGCAGCTTGGGATAAAAGGAAGCATGCAAACTCATTTTGATCATTCATTCAACTAATTCGAATTTGTGTTTGACAATAGCACGCTTGAGAAGTGAGCCAAGTCTGCAAGTGTTGTTTAGCACACAGGTGGCTTCAAGCGAAGATCCCAGACTTTCCTTCGAGGGACTTCGAGTGCCCGCCCAAGGAAGGAGTTCCACCATTTTCTGATTCAGTCCATCAGCTGTGAGCTTCATCCACAACGCAGTACCTTCAGGAACAGCGCAGTGGCATCACCAGCAGCGCAATGGTTACGCAGTCTTGTGAGGAGGACACTCCAGGAGTTGACGAGTGTGAGGAGATTTTGCAAGAGGTTTGGTGGGGAGGCCTAGAGC